>UYYG01001226.1:0-101707 GCA_900625125.1 Dracunculus medinensis
AATTATGAGAAAAAATTATCTGAAAATATGCCTTGCATAAAAAGTAATCAACTTATCGCCCATATTAATATATATATATATATCATAAAGAAGAAAAAAAAATATATAATAACTATACATAATAAATATAAATAATTTAAATGATAATAAGAATAATAGCAAATGATGAAGCGAAGAAAAAGACCTATGAACATCCGGGTTGACTTCACGCTGAGCTTGAAGCTTGCATTTAATTAATTCGGTGGGACATAACACAAATGCAGCAAAAACTGAAGCTAATGAGCCAGCCAATGCGTTTTCAACTGGTGACATTTCATTCACACTCCTCTGCTTAGCTAAGAAAGACACTACCTTAAATTTCTATTGTAACGAACTTTACGCCAACAATGTATAATGAATATCACAAAAAAAAATATATATATATTTTAAATATATATAAATATATATATATAAATAATATAAATATATATATATACAACAAGAAAACTTTTTTCTCATCCCCTGTGAGTGATCATGATTATACTTGGGTCCTCTGCCACAGACCTAGGAGATTGAGGACTCTGCGCAGTATCTGTTTCTAATAGTGTGCTCTTCTGGATAGAGTTCTGTTGTTCCTGGAATCTACTGAAGCCACTTTTCTAGTTTAGGGATTATAATTCCAAGTGCTTAAATTTGGAATTCTCTAGTTCTTCTTCCAGCCCTTGGTATTTCTCTAATTTCTCATATTTAAATATAATTACTGTCATTTGGTGCTGCTATATCCATCACCAGTGCTGATTTCTGTCTATTACCACGATATCTAACTGATTGGTTAGAACTTATTGTCTTTTTGGATGAGAATTCCCACAGGATCTTCGCTTTATTATTCTCTATGACTTTCTGAGGAATCTTCTTGGGAGAATCCAAGCCATATGACGAGTAGATGATGCGAGCTACTTGGTTGTGCCTTTCAATGCAGCTGCATCTAGAGTTCTATCTAGTGTAATAGATCCTTGTTTCGATAGGTCTGATGCTTAATGCTTGCTGCTATAATCAATGGCTCAATATTGCCTGGCTTTCTCCAATATTAGGATTTCACAATATTAGCTATCTGTCGATGGGTACAATCCATAGAGGGCCTTTCTTTGCCATGATATCGTTTTCCAATGTTTGTAAATGTGTTTTCAAATGCTTTAGGCATTTGCTTCAGCAGATCATCCTTTGGTGCCATCTTGCTGATATATTTCTGAATGCTTCGAGTTTCGTTCAGGATATTGGTTGGTTTTCACAAAGCACTCACCAAGCGCCACCCACCTTCTTTCCGGCTGGTGTATATCCCTTGGATATTGGACTTGAGGGAGAAGAAAAATTTCCATGCATTGTGAGGAGTTCCCTAGCCTTTATGAGCTTTTCTGTTGGACACGGGAAGCCAACAATCATATATCTCAGAAACATTGAGGGAAAACTTGCGGCTTATAACAAGAGAATAGTAGACAATCACTGTATCAAGCTTCGCATCAAAAATTCCCCAGAAGCACCATACCTTAATAGGAGAAGTAGGGAAAATACTTCGTGATGGCTCTGTATCCAAGATAATGGCAGCAAATACGATAATTGACAACTGACATCGCAAATAAAATACAATTGAAAGGATCTTAATCTTCAGGAAAAGAAGGTGTAATAAAAATGGTGAAATCCGATATATTGATAGGCCCAGATTATTACTTCTCTCTTATGAAATCAAATGCAAAGGACGATAGATTACACTCTGGAGGTCATGTAATTCACATTTATAACCGGAAGTTACAAGCACAACAAGGAACATGTCGTAGCTTAGCAACCTTCATGGCGCTAAACAAGATTTGTCGCAGTTCCGGTCTCTAGAAACTATTGGAATCGGACACCTAATTGACTTGATTGACAATCGTTTAGAAGAGATCAAAAGACACCAACATGTGTCAATCCGTTGTTTCCTCAAAAGAAGCTCCCACAGATGACGCTTCAAGGAGAATATCTACGAGGGAATTAAAACTTTCTCCGTTGTGGTGGCAGGGTCTTGACTGGCTGAGTCAGGAAAAATAGCCAAAGAAGCCTCACAATGAAATCATCACCAAACCGTCACAACTTTCTCGAAAGGTAAGAAAGTTAAAAGTAAAACCATGAAAGAGATTAAAAGGATAAAAATGGTTGGTCATCTCGCTTCAGTAATTGGCGGAAATTAATCGGAACAGTCGTATGCGTAATAAAATTTGTAGTAAAAATATTAAAGAAGATTCGAAAGTTAGACCACATCAGGCACAGGAGCTCAAATATGAATCTTCTGGCAAAAAACATGGTTAATTCGTCAATCTCAGTCGGAAGGAGTAATCTCAGAAGATGTATTAAAATGGATTTTATCGGGACAATAACATCTACAGATGCAAAGGTCGTATTCCTAATAATGCAATATTTTTTCCTAGAAAGACCGAACTCATTATCTTACATCTTCACACAACTCATGGTCACTGTGGTACCACATACACACTGGCACTACTACGGCAAGAGTATTTGATTTCGAAGGGTAGACGGACTGTAAGAAGTGCAATAAAGAGAAATTGCACGAGCTGCAGGAGAGAACTGGATTGCTAAGCCATTTAAACTACCCAATAAGCCCAATTTGCCAGTTTACAAAATTCAGCAACTACGACCCTTTAAATCAATCGGGTTAGATCTTTTTGGACCTTTTAATGTTCAGAAAGAAACCACGACAAGAAGTGGATAGTCCTTATCACTTGCTTGATAACTCGAGCTATTTAGAAATAGTCTGGGATTTATCAGCAGCTGCCTTCATCCACATATTTCGTAGGTTCTCGACTAGGTGGGGTCCACCAATGAAGATTTTGTCAGGTACGAATTTCGAATCAGCAGCTAAAGTACTCAGCACCCAACCGGTGGAAGGAAGCGTAGATTAGAAATCTCTAACGCCACATGCACTCTGGCAAGGAGGAGTTTATGAACGAACGATTGGTATAACGAAAACGGCAATGAGGAAAACAGTGGGCAGAAAATTGCTGCATTAAAAAGAATTGAGAATGCTTTTAGTGAAAGTGGAGAACATTGTTAACTTGAGACCATTAATATATGCCATGAAGGAACCCTGCGAAATTATTTGTCCTATTGATTAGATTCGTCCAGGAATTCCGGGAATAAAAAACCATTTACTACTGAATAAGGATGAGGATGAAAACTATGGCAGACTGGAAAGTTGTAGTAGAGATGCAGCAATAAAAAAGGATGGAAAGAATCTGAAAAATTGCTCCAAAAATTTTGGGAAGTGTGGCGGCAGGACTATATCAACCTACTTAGGGAAAGGCTAGCCGTCAGCATCGCAATCCACGTTCGAATCTCAGTAGAAGCTCAAAAGTAAATGAGGTCGTTTTACTATGTAAGGAGAACAAAGATAGAGGGATCTGGCAGTTGGCTAGGATCATTAAAATAAATGATGAGTTTCAGGGAAAAACTCTAAATCCCCATAAGATAAGAAGAACATTGGCCGTAGAGTTTATAATATATTTTTGAGAAATAAAAATCCCGTGTGGTTGGAAAGTTATTAAATCTGTAGAGAAAAAACACAGTGGAGCGAGTTCCCAAAAGGAATTTTTGTAGAATATTGGAAGAGGAATCACCGTGCTCCCAACGAAAATTTTATATTACTAAGAGTTTTCTGTACAGTTGGTGGCTCAATGCTTCAACATAAGAAGGAGGAAACTCTCAGTTGAAGATGGATCAATTCCGCGCTACACTCCAGATTCAGAATCTTCAGCAAGAAGATGAAAGAAAATATACGATCTACAAGTTGAAAAGTGCGTTCAAATATTTCCACTACAAAGCACATTAGTTGAAATGAAGCAGAAAATTATGAATAAAATGGCTATAATTAGCGATATGTGATGCACCATTAGAAAATATAATTGAAAACGCAAATAGCCGTCTCAAAAATTCCTATTGCCACTAGAACAGAAATTAATGAATTAGCATACGCCACAGCCACTGTAATTCTCGAAATGCTGGGATTTAAAATCAAGAACAATGCAATTCGCAATAACAACCCATGGAAAGAAAAGGAGGCTGGAAAATAAGATCAGAGCATAAATATAAATAAGTTAACCAATCGACAAAATTAATTAACGAAAGGTGCAAAGAATAAAAACATCAGGATGCTAGGAAAATACAAGAATCCGGATGCTAGGAAAAAACAAGGACTAAACTTACCTCGAGATTGCTATAGTACTGGTCACTAAGGAGGTGAATTAGAGAAGCTGAAGCTTAAAAGATTACACTGTTCTTCTATGAACTATCCAAGGTTTCTCTCAATTTTAATGCAGTAATTTTAATATGGTATCAACAAGGTTTTTGTAACCATCAACAGCAGAAAATACTGGAAAAACATATGGGAGAAACAGAAGATTCATAAAACCAATGCAAAATTGTTGCAAAATCTGAAAACAAGTAATAATTCCCACAGCAAAAACCAATTACCAATACAATTGCTGACACCCAACGCCAACTCAAAAATATGAAAAGCTGGATAGCACTTGGTTCGGAAATAATTCATATGATTCTACTGACACGGCAGAACAACCTGAGCATAGTTTTGATTGACTATAGAAAAACCTATGGACTCAATGCCCCACACATATGAGAATGTCAGGCATTTTATAAAATCAAGAAGATCCTAAGAATCCTTCTCAATAACTCAATGAGAATGTGGAAAACGACAGTGAGAGCTAACTCAAAATAGCTTGCATATGTGGTTACCAAGAATATATATTGATATGATGCATTGTCCTGGCTTCGTTATAATCTGAACCTCTTAGCCAGAAAACCACAGGTGGATACGGATACAAATATAAATTTAAAAATGGAACTCCACCTACCATCCTCTTTAAGTGGATGATATATTATATAACAAAACATTAAGAGACATTAACTTGCTCATTCATCTAACATGAATCTACAGATACTAGACTATCATTTAGGAGAAGTGTCGCCGGCTGGTAGTAAAGAAAGGGAAAACTACTAACAGTGATGGAATGGACCTACCAACAGGGCATATGGTATACATAGACTAGCTAGACAAGTGTTTTGATATTAGCCATCAGAACCAGGCAGACAAGGAAGAAGGTAACAACCAAGTATCATCAGCAGCTCGACCAGAAAGTGAAGATGCACGCCATGAACATATAAATCTTGCCAGTCATCATATATATTACTGGTGCAATGAGTTGTTTAAACGAAGAGCCCTCAATGTGAAAATCAGAAAATTCCTCACAATGTATGGAAATTTCCACTCTATATCTAAAAAACTGTAGCAGCAGAAGAAGAGGTTTAGGAGAGGTTTAGACTGTCAAAGTCTATTTGTCCTGACTGGAACCCGGAGCATTTAGCATATCAGCAAGTAGACATTAAAAAATGAGATGAAAAATGCTTAAAGCAGCAGACTTTGGAGAAAGATCAAGCAAAGGAAGAAAAAATACCACGGTAACGAAAAGATTCTCCACAGGATGTAGTATCAGTAGATAGCTAAGGTATAACATTGAGAAAGCTTGTTAGTAGTTCGTAACAAGAGCAAATATTAAGATCCATAAAAGTGGGATCAGATAGGTGCTACGATGTAAAAGCAAATAGGAACAACAATATGAAAGGCACAACCAAGTAGCTGGCTCATCTACAGGAATATCTGTGTGTGGCTTAGACTCCTCCAAGATTAGATGGGATATCTCCCAGAAAATCGTAGAAGGTAAGGTGAAGATATTGTGAGGCTTTTCCATCCGAACAAAACACTGGCCAGTCAACCAAATATTATGGTAATGAACAAGAATCAGAAATTAGCACTGGTAATAAATATGGCAATAGCAACAAGAGCAAGTGACAGGAATATCGGGAAGAAATATAAGAAGTAAATAAAGAAAAATACCAAGGGATGAAAGGAAGAGAAAAAAAAAAGAAAATGTGGAAATTAAAGGCCAAAGTAATTTCAGTGATAATTGCAGTACTTGGAGCTGTGGCCGCTAAACTAGAAAAGTGGTTTCAGCAGGTTCCAGGAACAAACCAGGATCTCTATCCAGAAGATCGCACTATTAGGAACAACCAAGGTATTGCGCAAATCTCCAAGGCCTCTGGTAGAGGACCCGAGGTTGAGAATAATAATCAATAATAATCATAACCTCTGAGAATAATCATTCACAGAGAATGAGGAAAAAAATATTAATATAGAATATTTATATATCAAATACTTATATAAATACTTAATAAAAGTGTGGGCCCATGTAATGCCTTTTCAACTGGGAACATTTCGTTGACACTCGTGTGCTCTTAAAAAAATAATGTCGTTAATCCCCTTTTCAGCCACTTTAATCTCTTACATCCCATTTTCATGTTTTTTTAATGTTCAGTCCTCTCACTTTACCTACCATTGACTTTAATTTGTTCTACTGATTAATATTAATGTTAATTTTTATTAATTTTTTGTAATATTAGTTTTTTTAAATTTATCTATTTTTTTTCAAAAGTCTCATCATTACTGGTTAAACTCGCTCCACTGGCTTATGGCACTGGGCAAATATGCTAAGGAGCAGAAAGTACCTTGGCGATAGAGGTGAATCGCCAGCATCACCCGGATTTTTGGATAGGTTTCCTCCTGTGGGCAATAGAACCTCAGCATCGACGCACCGAATTAGATAATAACCCAGTGAGCCATTCTATCATTCTATTAATCCCTTTCATTAATTTTCTAATAGTTTATCGATTAATATTAAATAAATCAAAACTAGTTGAATAGATTAGGCTTAAGTAGTGGCAAAATTGTCTCTGATTAATTCTAAAATGAAGCAATTCTAAAATTCAAAATATCAAAAGAATATTTTTTTTTGAACTCGTTCGCAAACCTGCCTTCTGGCAATATCCATAAGCCGAAAATAAAACTGCATTTTCAGCTATATTGGCAATTAAAGAAGGCACAGTTCCTAAAAAGCAAAAATTAAATTCTACAAGAAAATCATGGATTAGAACTTTAAAAAATTTCCTTCATCAAATATGACTAAATCGTACTACCACAAATAGAAAATAAATGTATTTTATGCCCATGAAAAAGCACGGCTAACTAAATATATGTAAGCTCTCGCCAAAGAAAATTCACTCGCAGTAGATGTAATTCCTTATGCATCTATTTTCCTCCGAACTGAATTTAAATTCATAAAAAAACCATAGGCATTTTGTTCGACAAATAAATTCACAGGAACTCGAGGTACGAGAAATAAAAACCAACCGGCATAAAGACCACGTACACCATCTAGCCTCAGCGTCTCCCTAAAACACTGCAAGCCACTGTTATATAGCTTTGGAAATGTCTGCATTTTTACTTTAACGGTATCTAATGGCTGACCAGAATAGACATTCGCAATTCCGCCTGAAATTTCTCAAGTTTCTTAATAGTTTACTTAGAATTTTCATTTTTCAATAAAAAGTTATGAGATGAAATAAAAAACACAAAAACTTAATAATTCCATCTTCAAGGAGATCTTATAGGCCTTTTTTGTTGTAGTTTATAAGTTAGATTAACATTAAAAACAGTAAGAAAATTTCGAAAAGCTCTCTAAATTTTTATTTTATTCATAAAATTAGATATTCACAAAAAATAGAACGAACCACATGTCCCTGCAAATAAATCAATTATCCCATCCTTGAAGTGACTGTGTGGACTAAATTGCGATTCTATCTCGAACTGTTCCATACTCCTCAATAATTTATCCTAAATAGATATATTTCCGCAACGAGAAATAAGTCATAGCAAGGCTGATTTAAAACAGCGAGTTAGCAGTGCGAGAAAAAAAAATAGAATCATGCGGCGGATTTTTCAAAACCGATAACAGTTTCCACGACGGTCAAACACAAGCTTTTTTTTAAAGGCAATCACCACTTCTGGCTACAAATGCTCAGACGAACTTTGCCAGGCAGCCACCCGCCAACAGAAGTATAGGTGAGTCGCCAGCAACACCTGCAACAATATTTCTACCCGTAAGAAACAACATTTCTGTTACTCATGAATTCTTTAAAATATTTATTACAAAAATAATTTACAATCAAAAAAGGCAAAAAAAACTGGAAAAAAAAGAATTTTCTCTCGTAATTAGCTTAAAATTCCAACAAATTTTGCAAATATTTGCAAAACCTTACCCAACGAGAAACGACTCGCACAACAAAACGTTCCATTAAAAATTCCTCTCACTGATTTACCAAAGAATGAATTCAGATTCTGCTTCTTTATCTATCCAACACAATCGATATTTATGATTAGATAACTAACTTCAATTATAAAAAGTTAAAAAGAGCAAAAGGATTCAAAATCGTTCAGCCACTCCAGATGACAAAGAAGTTACTGCAAATCAAAGAAAAAATAAACGAAGACAATTAGCAACGATCCAGTACTATCTATCAATACTTGAAGATAATACCCCAATGAAAATTGCTACTAAAAACATTTTCTACTTCAACATGGAATTACGCAATTTCTTTAGTCTATCCATGTCAACGAAAAATTATAATTTAAAAATTATGATTTCCAAGAGATTGAATTTTTGCGATAATTATCATATTAAAACGATAGTAATATATAAAATCCAAGAGATCATCGATAATGAACCAGTGATACCGATTAATAATTCTGTATTTATGATTCAAAACTGAATCAAGACAGTTGAAAGTTATCACCAAAATTACTAAGTGAGTAACAGAAATGAAACCAATTCGAAAAATATCCACAATCAATCCACAGTCCACAGTCAAGCAGAAAAATATAAAAACATCAGTGAAGCACGAGCAAAAAAAAAATCACAAAAAACAAAACTGATCAAAAAGATAAACATGGAAATCTGAACGATGATTCTAAAGATAAAAGTAATTTTAGGATAATTTACGCAAAAATATTTATCAATTATTTTATTAATAAAGCATTTCATTCTGCTGGATGAGTTAATTTTTTTCTTTTATTTTTATGATAAATTTATTCCATTTGATTACAAAAGTTTTTGCCGACATATTTCATAAACCATCCGTTGTCGATAATAAGGCATATGTTCTTGAGTAAAAATTATATCCGCACGACGTGAAATAAATTCAGCAAATTTGCACACAAAAACTCCACAGTCACTGCCATTCATCTGTTGCGGTATATCCTTCAATTATATTTGATTTATTTCGAAATAAACAAGAACTACCAGAAAATGGCTGGTCAGGCAAAAACTGCCAACGCCCCTAGACTTCGAACAACATGCAATGTAGCATAATTATAAAATAATATTTAAGAAAATATTTATTTTAATATTTAAATATTTAATACAATATTTATATTTAGATTTAAGAATAATTATCTTGAACTTTCTTGAATAAATTCTGAATGTTAGCATAAAGATTCAAATTCATCTTAATAAAAATAAACTAACGATAATAAGAAAACTGGTAAAATATAACATACATTCTTAGCAACAAATTGCCAATCACATAAATCGAATTCCATATTTTTCTTATCACGAGATTCATCTTTTAGATACTCACTAAAAGAAAATAGAAAAAAAATTTTCTTTTTCGAAAACTCCTTTGAGAAATTTTTTTTATTGGTAATTTTATTGGTAATTTTGAGGTACATTTATTCTATACTTTTTATCTTTTATACTTAATATCTTTACGCTAGTATCATTTAAAGCATTTTTTTGCAATACTAATGCAAAAATTTTTTTTACCTGAGTGTTTCTAAACATAAATCATTTCTATGCAACATCGAATCATAGTATTCGATAAACTTGTTGGAAAAATCGATTACCTACAAAAGATAACAAAACAATAATAATAAAGTTACTGTTAATAAAATTAATAAGATTAAGATTTTACCATGTAATTACTAGGATATAGAAATATAATTGAGTTCCTAATCCTAATATCCAAATTTTTTAAAAATAATAAATATAATAAATAATAAAAATAATAGCAAAAGTTACTAAAGCTTTCCGATATACTTATACCATACTTATCACACTTATTTTTAAAAAAATCTCAAAATCAAAAGAAAGCTGTTAATTTTTGATTTAATTAATAAAAAAAATACCGCAAGGCACCAGTGTGCACTAAGATGTATAGGGACAAGGATAATGTCGAAGCTAAAGATGTCCACTTTACGTGTCCAACGTTTGACGGATTGATATCCTTTAGCTAGCAGAGTTGGATAAAAAAATGTTGTAAATGCATAAACCTTCAATTTTTGAAAAGTGCTTTGAAAATTGAAGCAATTCGAATAAAAATAAAAATGTTTTTAATTCAACATTAATATTTCTTTTTGGCTAATAAAATTCTATATGCTTATGTCTGAATTTACTGAAATGACGTATGATTATGTATCAGACGGAATTTCATACCTTAGGATAAGAACAATTATCAGCCGCGCGCTTGCAAATTAATTTCATATAGAAATTTATAACTTCGTCATTCAACCACTCCAATCCTCTTAAGGTTAAAAGATCCTTACGCATTATTTCATCGCAAAATTTTTCATCTAATGGCAAGCTTTTGTTCCATGCTCGTTTAATCAATTCATGTGCTTCACTATCAAGCTCTGAAAAAAAAATTTTCGATAATTGCACCGCCTTTACATTGATAAAATATCTACACTATCGAAAAATTACCAAGTTAAAAATAAAAGAACTGAGAAAAATGTTATAAATGCATAAAAATGCATGCCACTGAAAAAAAGCCATTCACAAAAAAAAATCTTTAAAAAAATGAGATACCCTGAAATTCGTTTGGAATTAGCTTTTTGCTTCTGCTCCGGAAAATATAACCTTCTATGGTCAATTTCTTCCGAAGCTGTTCTTCTAAACTTATTTCTTCATATACCCTTGCTTCTTCTCTAAATACCGTTTTAGATATTATTTTTTAATTTAAAACAACGGCAAAATTTAGGTTTTTCCTGAAAAAATTTACTTTAATGGTGAAAATGCCTTAATATTATACTGCATTTACAACTGTACTTTTTTGTATTTTTCTAGTTCAAAAACTGATTTAAAAAATTGCCAGATTGTCACCAAAAATGAAAATAAGAATAATGAAAATGTTTACATTTTACTACTTATACCCACTCTTATTCTTATTAATCATATTTAAAATAAAATTTATAAATAGTACCTTAACTGTTTTTCTAAACGTAATTGTTCTGTGCGACGAGTTCTTAATTCTGCTTCTTGTAAGAACCGATTAAAACGATCCTTTATCAATTTGCTATTATTTTCTTCAATCTTCAACTTTGTATTAATCTCTTCTGCTTTTTCTTCATTCCAAATGCTATATTAAAAAATATGGTTATAGATGAATTGTCGTTAACTACATTATTTTGAAAATAAATTAATAAAAACTGCACCTCCGATAATTAGTCGATGCCAATAATGGCAACTGGTCTTGATTTGATTGATTTATACCATGAACTGATGGAACTGAATCTTCAATTAGTTGAACGCTCGCATTACTTGATTTATGAATGCTATTTTTACACTCTATTGTTGGAGAACTATCATACTTGTACGTGGCCTTGTCATTCACTATAGAGTCAAGAATAGCCCTACCACGTCGTAGAATCTCGCATGAACTTAACTGCTTACTATGGCGATAAAAATGACGTGAATTACGAGGAGATCTGGAATAATGAAATGGTTAAAAAAAGTTTACAAATCTTCATTTTAAAAATATAAAGCAATATCTACATCTACTGAAGAAAATTATCTACCTTTCATTTAAGCAACCAGTATCAAACTTGACAAATCCAACACCCAACCGTTGAAGTAACGCTCGATATCGATCCTTTGCTTCGATATCTATGGACTAAAAAAATTAATTTACCTTATCCTTTTTTATTAACAAATAGGCCACAATATTTTTAATTTAGAAACTTAAATTTTCCTAAAAACCCAATATTCCAATGAGAAAAACCAGTGAAACTAAAAATAAATCAAAGGTGACATATGTAATCTGTAATCTAAGCATAATAAAAACTGTACTTTTTTGAACTCATAAATTTTTGAATAATTACATGTATATGATTCAAACCAAAAAATTTACATTATCACTGTTACCGCTCATATCCAGTTCGACCTTCAAGCGATCGCGAAAATCAATATCGCTAATAAAATTATTCGAAGAATGAGGCCGAATGCTGTTCATCCATGGTAGATCAACAGCTCGACGCCTTTTCCATTTATCGATACATCTTCGGTTTTCTTAATTACAGTTATAAATTATCGATTTAACAGTTCAAATTAATGCATATTATAAAAAAAGTACTAGGTCGACAATAAGCGGGAGATGTAGCCCGACTGGCACTGTGTTCAGGTTGTGGAGAAGGTGAATGGGATTCTTGACTGAAAACAGTAGCGTTGTTATCGCATATTCCTTCCGTAAACAATGAACCTTAAAGTGCTTTTTTTCATAAACTATTATAATATTCCATAATGCTCAGATTTCTTTTTTTGACATTTAATGTAAATATCAAGCAAATAAGCAATAACCTGGCATGTGGATCCTATTTACATTTTCCACCTCAATAACGTCACTATCACTTTGTTCTTCAAAAGAAACAGTGATATTCTTCGCCGAACATAAACTTCCCATCTTTTTTCTAGGAAATAGGCCTAGAAATTGCGGAATAATTCGATATTAGCTTTCTCAAATATTAAGCTAACGATTATTAAAATTTCTAATTTTTGTAAATTTAAAAGTTAATTATTAGACAAATGTGAAATGGTAAAAAAAAAAAAGATTTGTATTTTGTAATTTTATTCACACTTGTAATTTTTTTTACACTGTCAGCCTTATTAATATTCGGATGCACTTCAAAATACAACTACATTAGTTTTATAATATAAAGATATGAATAATATATATGAATTACTTGTTTATTTGATAGTGCTCTTTCGAGAATGCATGTATGAATGTATTTTTATATAGATGACAGAACGACTGTGTTTGTTATTCATCGCATATTGTCATCAGTAATCTTAGTTATTTGTAAATAAATTGTTACTATCATCCCTAAGATAAAATTTACTAGATCTTCTTTCTCGACAAAACGCAAACAAAAAATAATTTGAATATCGTTAATAATTTATTGAAAATAGTGGATAAATGAACCTATATGTTTTGCACTTAACGCATAATCAACTGGAAACATAGGAGTTTCCTTGTGGTTTTGTACAAATGACGACACTGACACGGAAGTTTGGTCATACTGATTGTCCGTTAAATCTAAAAAATAATATAGGGAAGATTAAAAAAAATTAAATGGTAGAAATGATAGGAAATGGTAAATGGTATGAACAGAATAAAAAAAGAAAGTATCATCAAAATAATATATTTATAATAATTTATAATAAATATTTATTTATATTTATATTTATAATAAATTCAAAATTTATTCAAAATAAATTTAAAGCATTATTTTGAAAAATTTACAGAAAATTTAAAGTAGATACCTAGATTTAACATTTGCTTATCGAAGAAAGAAAATACATACAATAAAAAATAATTGGAAAAGTACCTATAATGATGGGAACATGTTGGGATTTCTTCTTTTCAGCATTTTTTTGCTTTAAATTTATCATTTCATTGTGAAACTTCGTTGTAAAACAATGCTTCGAAGATAGAGAAACGCGTTTTCTAGGTAATTCAGTTGATGATAACAAAATTGGTTCCACTTTTCGTACCTCTTGACTAGATTTTTGTCGCAAAAAACTTGGTACAGCAGAAACAGCGCCCGCCACGAATTTACTTAATGTTCTACCTTAAAAGAATCTGATTTAAATACACTTAATCTAAATTCACTTAATTTAACAAAATCATGAAAAAAAGCGAGATTCAAATCAACTTCATTAACAGATATATATATAATATATACGCATCCTTTTAATTGTTATTTTTGCGAGGTTAAAATAAAAAATCCCAATACCTAGCCAATTTTGAAATCCACCACTTTCAGTAGCAACCAATGATGGATCTAATTTCCTACGCTTGCAACTTTGCTTCGATTCCATATAAAATATCCGATTCCAACAAATCCATTTATTAAATCTGATGATGAACTATGCGCACAGCTCCTCGACATAAAACAAGTAGCATCAAAAATTACTGCCTTAAATAAAATACTTATATCTAATCGTATTTAGAATCTCCTGAACATTTAAAAAACTCCATGTTATTATATTATTTAAATAAACAAAAACAACATGAATAAAATACTTCATTTAATAGATAACTTCAAGGAGACAAATTTACCAAAAGTTTAACAGTAAACTAATCAGGAGTTTTTATTCGACAAAAAAGGATCATAGCAATTTTCACATCATGAGCAAACCTCATCAAAATCATAAATAATCAGCATTTGCATAAATGAACTTATTTTAATAATTCACGGCCATGAATTTATTAAAATTTTAACGAAATTGGTAAGATTTTCGAAAAAAACTTCCAAGTTATCTAGAAAATCATTTAAAAAATAAATTTAATAATTTTCATTTCGGTTATAATATTAGAAAATTTGTAAAAAAAGCACACTAGGAAATACGCTAGGATCACAAAAAATCAGATTCTACCGTGCCAAATTATTTATGTTCAAAATTTTCACGAATGAGAAAACTGAGAAATATTATTTCGAGTTTTAAATAATTCTTATTAAATAATGATTTGTATAAGATGGCGGACAGACTAAATTTGCAAGTGGAACAAAATTCTTTGTAAATGTCCACATGAATAGATCCACATAGTACGATGAATATTACGAAAACTTTCATTTTTTTAAAATCCAAATAGAATAAAAATGAAGTTTAAGCTGAATATACACGGAGAGATCGGTCCATACCAGTGGAGAAAATCGAATGAGCATTAAGACCAAATCGGACGCAAGTCACAGATTCTTTATGATTCTCTAGTTTATTGAGTATTATCCAAGGCTTAACGTGAATTATTTGAACATCCGCGCCAGCAACTGCCAAATAACTACCCGACTGATCGAAACAAATTCCAGAAAGCTGTAAAAAAACATAGCAATAATTTCCGATAACTATGAGGAATGGCTCGAGTCTACATTAAAATTTTAAAAATAAATATATAAATATAAAATAAATACTAAAATGAAATTCATAAAGATAAATCTAAAATAGTTCACAAAAAGTCAAGCAATACTTGGTTCTAGTTAAGTAAATAAATTTTTAATTTCCATTTAAATATTACTTAAAATTTTCAAAAATATGTTTGATATATCTTATCTAAAATATTAGCAAAACAAACTGCATATTTTCCATCATTGATCGACAATGTTTTAAAGCTCTTCAGTTTTCGTAAATCCCATAATTTCACTTCACCATCTTCAGCACCAGTAGCTAGATAATAACCGTTCTCAGAGAAAGAAATTGCTCTAACAGCTCCTCAAAAAATCATTTTTAATATTTTTCTTTCTCTTGCACAGTTCAGTTCTCTAGCTTACACAAAACAAGAACCTTGATGCCCAGGGAAATTGGCAACATTAGTCTGCTCTTTCAAATCCCAGATTTTAACGATTGAATCAGCGGTACCAATGCCAAAGATCAATCCGTCGGGATGGAATTGTCCGCAACATATAGCCACACCATTTTTTTCTTCTAATTGTATCTTTAAATGTTAATTTAGTAAAAAACTAAATATGAGGGGTTAAAAAAAATGTCGACAATTTTTCTCAAAAATGTATTTTTTTCAAAATGCATTTATTATATTTGAAATAAAATAATTAAAAAACTACAGAAAACATAGTATTAATTAGTCATCTACTTTAAAATTTTCTCATTTATAAAGAAATTCATTAATTTCTCTTTTTCTTTTAGATTCGAAATATTCTTTAAAACCATTTTTCACATTCTCAAAGAAATTTTTTTTCAAGCAATGAGAAATTCGCACATCAGAAATTATAATCAGAAGGGATAAGGTCGGGGTTATAAAGTGGATAAATCAAGTTCTCTGGTTTTTTGGAATATTTTTTGAAGAATGAGATGATATGGCGGATTAACAGTGAACATCAGAAATGATAATCTAACTTGGTCTGAGCAACTCATAATGAATTCCCTTCATTTCTCATCACACACTCAATAGCATTTTTTCGCTGTAGGCAATTATTCTTTCTGGTTCTCTTGCTGATAAGCTTTCATGATTTATCGCAGATCTTTTCTGCTTTTATTACCAAAAACTATTCTGTCCAAAAATGATTTGCTTCCTATTTAGAAAAAGCGAAGCAAATACTGACGACAGATGAAATGTGCTTTTTGGTTAATAGATATGGAATCCAAACATCAGCCTTATTTACCTTTTTACAGCTTGAGGAAAAGGAAATATTGTTTGCCTGTTATGTTTTTTTAGCGATTTCATACAATGTTCGGAACAGGCTCGATTGTGAAGTCTTCTTCTTCATCAAATTTTGAAGGCTCACCAGTATCAAATTTCGAAAACCTCCACATCCACTGCTTTCGAACTTATAGTTTATGTTACTATATTTACCCAATGATTAGAGCAATACTGCAAATATTCCTCAGATGGTATTTCATATTTATTACTGGACCACCGAGTATCAAGGCTTGGATTCAAATCTGCAGACGCACCAATCTCCGTCTGGCCGTCTAATGGAGAAAAGTAAAGAATGGCTCAATGACTTGTTGCTCAATTCGGACATTGATGTTGAGGTTCCAGCAGCAGTGAACCTAATCCGGGTAATGTTAGCGACACTTATACTTTCACCTATACTTTTTATAAGTCCCTGGCATATTTGTCCACACAAGCCAGCAGAGCGAGTCGAATCGGTAATGCCCTTAAAAAAAAAAAATTGCTGGACCTAGACAAATTTCCATTAAATTCAACTGGAAATGATCCTTTTTACAGAAAACCACTTCGCCAAAAAAACCCATCTTAAAAAAACAATAAGAAAAAAAGATAATTAACTGATGAAAACTGATGATAAAATTTGGGAAAGAAAATAATTTGGCACTATAAAACGATTCAAAATCGGAAATGAAATGAATTTTAAAAAACAGCCCCATGAACCTTGCAAAGAGTTTTGCCAACATGAATATCTGAAAGTGCCCAATGTGAATCATTTGAAACAGATAAAACATAATCGCCAGTTGCATGCAAAGAAATATCTGTTACGGCAGCTTCATGAGTATCTATAACATGTTTACAATGTTCCTCTTTGTTTGCCCATATTCTGACCTTAAAACATTTGAATATTCAATCTAAAATAAAAAATAAATTACCATATAAATGAATATGAGAAAAACATGTTAAACCAAAAACCTGAGAATCGTGTGAGGCAGAGAGACTGATTTGTTCAGTGGGGTGAAGAATAACAGCAGCAATTTTTTTTTGATGACCTTTGAAAGTCGTTTGTACAGTCTCAGTCTCACTATTGAATAAAACGACAGTTTTATCAGCTCCACCAGTCAAAACCATATCACCCTTAAATAAACTTTCTTCAAAACCGAGAGCTACATTAATTCGCCTTGTATTTTATATGACTTGAAACTTTAAGAAAAAAAAGAAGGACCTTAAAAAAATAGTCCAATCAGTTTCTATCTGAAGATTCGCTTGCAAAAATATAAGAATATGTTGCAAAACTAAAATCCTTTAAGCATAAATTTGAACAAAAAATCTGAACTCACTCACCTGAACATCAAGAGCAGTAACACCAGGTACACTAGCACTATGTATACCAGTGTGGAACGCAATTTGCGTGAAGGCTTTGATTGCATCCGGTTTAGCCAAAGCTTCTGGCAAACTCTTGCCACGCTGCTTTCTTGCAGCAGTCAATGTGGCCGATTTCTCTTGTAATTTCTTAAGCACTGCTTCACTAATACCAGATATGCCTGCCAAAAAATTTGGGATGAAAAGAACTTTTAATCACAAATGTTCGACCAGGAATTAAATTTAATTTTTGAATAAATAATGCTAGAAAAGCAGTTCAAAGCAGTTCACAACCTTCATCCACAGTTTCCATCATTTCGTCAGAAACCAGCAAATTGTCAACCGTTGCATGTGGTTTCAATGTTGACAATGCCTCTCGTGCAGCATTCAATTCTTTCGACAATCGTGCAATAACTCGACAAGCAGCATCGTGCTAAAAAAAAGCAAAATAAACCAATAGTATAATATTAATTGTTCATATAAATTCATATAAATCAAGGCAGAAATATATTCAAAAATTAATAAAATGCAGATAAAAAAGCATATATTTAATAATCCATTTAGTTTTATCCTTTAACGCCTTGGTAATTAGATTTTATATTCTAAAACATTAATAAATAAAAAAGCATCAACTATAAAAAATTTGAAAGGACTAAAAAAATTGAAAAGAAAAAAAAACCCAAATATTAAATCAATATTAGCGAAGCAAATAACAAATATGTGGAAAATAAAAAAAGAAAAGAAATTAGCAGTACCAGAAAAGAAAATCCAACATTTAATTACCTGATAAAGCGTATGAGATAATTCTTGACGCGCTGTTTGCAGTTGCTCACGTAGAACAAAGCTATTTAACATACAAGCATCCCATTCATCTTGTAGCATTTTTAGCATCGACGGAATGGATGTTGCGGCAACTGTACGTGGCATAGCGTTTCCTCCATCAACTTGCAATTCAATCAACTGAAAAGTGGAAAACAATTGCTGCAGTCAAAAATTTTTTAAATAATAAAATAATAATAAGAACGAAATCTTATTATATTTCAACATGACTTGAAGTAAATGAAGTAAAAAGAGATGCACAAAAAAGAATTAAAAGAGATGTTGTTTTGACTGATTAAATCATTGACAGTTGGCCTTTTTTCAAAAGTGACATCGACAGCAGCTGGAGACCGACGTTCAAAACAACCACAATCTTAGCCAGGTGAGATCAAAAATGGTGAATAATAGAGGAGGAAAAAAGAATAAGAAGAATGCGCTAAATTTAAGTTAAACATTCTATAATCCATAAATATAATAATTAAGAAAAAAGTTCGACCTAAGAAAATATTCAAATTTTTATTTAAATTTGAACAAACCAAATTATTCGAACAATTAAAAACATTTTTCATGCATTTTCTAAAAATGCATTTTGGTCCCTAAAAAATAATGCAGAAAGAAAGAAAATCTATACAGCTAAGAAGATAAGAATAATTCAAATAAACAAATACTTGATCCGCGCTAAGTTTTTCATGATTCGTTGGATCGGTTCCATTTTCCGCGATATATTTCATTATGAGGCGCTTTTCAAAAATTCGACCCGAGACAGGCGAGACGACCGGAACTTCAGCCAATTCACCACTTATTGAACACGCATAAAGCGATGCCATTTCAAACTGTAATCGTTAAAAAACCGATCGCTTCAAAGATGTTTTTAAAAAATTTTTAGATCAAAAGAAAATTCATTTCAGTTGGCTTCCTTCCGGTTGAAAGGATCACTCCCCCCCGTCCAATTCTCCCAATCCCCAGTTTCTCACCACACAAAAATCAACCGATCCACACTTCCCCTCAATAAACTCGACGTATCCGCAAAACTTGCAAGCACCCTTCACTAATTTGAAAATCACATTCAACTTCTTAAGCCGATACGTCCAATTTCGGCTGACATTAAAATTCGTTCTTGACAAATTTATTTAAAATGTAGATCTGCATTTAAGTGAAAAACTTGGGCATTTTATATTCGTGAGTAGAAGAAATGAAACAAAGAGGTGGCAGAGCGGCGGTGGCGTAGTGGTCGTTCTTCAGTCACGTATCTCGCAGAGCAAACCTCGCATGCCGTCGTTATGCGTTCCGAAATTCCAGAAACGAGGTGGAGGATATATTTTAGTGCAGAACGAAGCGCGTGAAACAGATATTGTCGAAACACCAACAGTTCGACCGCCTTCAGTGCCTCTCCGGTAAGAATTTCGTGCAGCGAACCCAGTTGCTGCCGCCGAGGGCTACTAAAATGGTTAAAACCTCTCCTAATATCCTTTTCTTTTAAAAAGATCTACGATTGGAAACATGTAATTTTGACGAAAAAAGTATTCGTGGAAAATTTTTGCCGACAATTGAAATATTGCATAATTCCAATGTCGAGTTGTATTTTAAAAGACTTTAATTGATATCTAATTGACTTTAAAAACTGATATCTCTAAATTGATATATCTGCACTTCGCGAATATGAAACTCTCTTCAAATAATTTGATTATATTGGTGGGTACGTCCTTTAAACTAACCGAATATATAAATTTGTGTTGCATTAATCTATTGCTGGTGATACATTTTCCGCAAGTACATTTATGCCGACAGCAAGAAACATTTATTTTTCGAATTAGAATCGAAGGAGAAAATCAAAAACCAAAATTTTACATGTTTTTTTGAAAAATCTTTTGATATCTCTTAATCCTTCGGCATCACGAATTTCGAAGTTCTCATAAATTTTTGTTTGAATTATTTGATTTTCTATCTGATTTTGATTTGATTTTCGAATAATAAAAAAATAAACAATAAACATTAGTCTATTAGTAACAAATTTCAAAAGACAATGCATTTTTTTAAAACGTCTGACTTCTAATTAAATTCCATAGAAGGGAATTAAAAAATTATGAAAACATTTAATTGAAAGACTGCAAACATTTAATTGAAAAATCATAAAAAATGAATGGAGGTGTTGATAAAATATTATATAAATGTTGATAAATGTTCCGGTAATAACATAAAAACAGAGACTGGAAGCAAAGAAAAGAGAAAAAGTGAAAATGAACCATCCAATTCAAACTTCAAAAAATGAGAGTGACTATGCCATTTTTGAGTTAAGCAGCTCTTGAGTTAATTCTTCGGCATCACGAATTTCGAAGTTCTAAAATAAAAAATAAGGAATACAAGCTCGAGCAATACAATACCGGAGAGAAATATCAAATAACAACCTTTGTAAGCTCACATTCACTTACAAAATGATTTCTACTGCCAGCATAGAGCATTTGCAAATCTGGATGACATCCTGGAATATATCAATTTAGAGAAAAAAATATGTTTTTTCTTCATTTCTTTTTCTTCTAACAATTCTTACCATTATTATTTATGCTGACTTGCTTGCTGCAAGGAAGCACAAGACACTTCCAGGCAATTCGATCCGATACTATACCTGAGAATCAGAGAACTCACTGCTTTTCCACCGTATATATCGCTGGACCGTCATATGTTCAAAACTTCTCCTGACCGCATCAATCCAGGTTTTTATTGGTTCTTCTCAATTTTGATGTCATCTATCACAGCACTTAGCAATTAGAGATGTGTTAATTCCTTCGATGTGGCATAAAGATGGCTTAATACGCGTGGGTGACGATATTTTCATTGCATATGGTAGTCGAGCAAAAGTGAATTACTTGATCACTCCAATCACTTAAGATTCTACCCGAGCATATAAAATATATCTCCTGTGGTATAGTTTGTGATCAGAAAACGAATGGTCGAAGGATAGCTTCTAATCATCAACTGATCATAGTTCGCAACAGGAGTAGACGGTAACCCCACAGATATGAACTTTCGCTCTAATGGTGATTTCGGAACGATCCCATCTAGGTTTCGCCAGACAAAAGAACGTGTTTATCTGCGGTTATCCGGACTGATATATCCATTTGATACAAAAGTGGATTCAAGATATTTAAAGTCTCACTCTTCCCCAATCCATGATGAATTGATTAAAACGGGTATTTTACCCATTTAGCGTGCAAAACAAAAAGAATCGGAAAAGATTTAACCCTAAACCCGATTTTTTCTGTGATATACTACATTTCATTTATATTTAATTGTTTTCTGTATTTACTTAGATTTATAATCATTTTAAAAATCCTGAGAAAATGAATTAAAGAAATTAGAATAGGTAAAATCTTACCGAAATGTAAGAAAATATAGAAATACAGCTATTTGTAATGGTAATTACAATGGTAATAGCAAAACTTAGCAAAATGAAAAAAGATACCATCTGGAGTATAAAAAACAAAGCACAATGGAAGAGAAACACGTCCATCTGTATGGTTATATTCAAAACTAATAAGTATAAATCGAGGTTGTTGAGAAGGTAATTCATCACATATTTCTTCAATTGTACAATCCTGGAAGGTTGACATTTTTATTTTTATTTATTACTAATAATTTCGATAAGAAAACCAGTGATGCGATTTTTCAAAAAAAAAAATAAATTTGATAATTAACCTCTAATTTGTTTTCAAGAACAATACGTTGTTCCTCTCGCTCAATTTTTACTAAAATTCACCAAAATCATTCCCAATGATTAAATTATAAAATAGACATTGAAAATATTGAAAGAAAATCATCTAAGAAATTTGAAGCAAGAAATGAAAAAATAAAAACCTTAAAACCTCAATTAACTAAATTAACAGAAAATTAAGACTTACGAATCAATGCATTTGTGGAGCGGCTCTTATTAAACCGGAATTGTTCCAGTTCTTCCTTCACATTTCTAGGAACATGGCAAATAGCTAGAGTGCCACTCTAAAAACTCCTTTTTCTTTTATTTAAATCAAAAATTTTAGTATAAAGACTTTCCTTTATTGAAATTTTATTAAATTTTATCATTTTATAGAAAAAATAGATAATGCTATATTGTTCAACCAACCATGTTTGATAATTGATATCTAAAATTACTTCGACTTCTGACGGAAAACTATCATCTGAAAAAAAAAAAACAAATAGGAAAAAAGGATATTCCTACGGTAATTATTTTCTAAAAATCCTAAAAGATTTTCTTCCAGCCAAAAAATGAAATCAAAGAAAAGGAAAAACTGCAAGCGAATTTTACAAAAATTAAGAAATATCTAAATAATTCACATATAACCTCGCAAATATAAAACCAATCCTCCGAATTAAAAAGAAAAAACGAATAGAAAAGGAAATTACAAAATAAGAAGGAATAAACCGAGAGAACGATAATTTAATGAAATTTTTTCATTATATTAAATACAAAAACTTCACATTAGAAATATCAAAAGCAATAGTGTCTATAATTTATGAATGAATATACAATACAATATAATGAAAAAAATGAACATATGCAAATGCAAATACAAATGAATATAACAATTGATAATCAATATTTTATGGTTGTTTTAAATTACTTTGGTATATAAATTCATAGATTAGGCAGTCTGCTCTTTAAATATGCTATTTATGCTAAATATATATTAAAAAATATAACTAACAATATGTAATATTAAAAAATATAACAATAAAAATACAACTAACAATAAAAATAAAAATATTAAATAAAAATATATAATTAACAATAATAAAAACATTAAGAAAAAGGAAGAAATATATTTTTTTTATTGTATAAATCTAAAATTTCATTAATAACTCGAATTTCTGAAGACTAAATCATATTTTAAAATAATATTATATGTGGTCTAAGAATAATCGTTTTATTGTTAACTGAGTGAGTGAATGGCGACAATCCGTCCGTAAGACTATCACTACGCATTCCACCAAAAACAATCACTTCACCTCGTCCAACACATATTGAATACAAAATAGTATCTTCTGAAGCATTAGGCTCGATATCCTGTTGCCGCCACCTGGAAATTTTTTTAAAAAATTTTTCAAATAAATAGCAAAAATTAAAGAAAGAAAATAACCACGGCAAAATGAAAAAGGTTATAGCCAAATCAATTTTCTAGTAGAGAACCACTATTTCTTTAGCGATCGTTTTCTGTCCCGCTCTATTAATTTTTCTCACGATATTACAAGAATTCAAACTTTTTTTAGAACAATTAAGGTAAATTCTTTTAAATTTTCAAAAATTTCAAGGAAGAATTACAATTAAATAAAATTACATATATATATATATAATTAAAAAATTTTCTTAATCCTTTTTTCTTTTTTAAGTTTACTTTCTATTTTGTTTTCTCTTCCTTAATTTTTTTCCTTTTTATATTATAAGCAATAATTCACTACTTCTTTCGCTATCAAAATAAAAAAGACACACGTGGCAATTTTTTCAGTGAGTGCGCTCGATAGGTCTAGAACATAGGCGCAAAGAAAACGCCGATTAGGTGAAAGAAAAGTTAATCCAGAAATACGATCCTTTTCCCGGTGAATCCTCGATAATCCTTTAAAAAATATCCTTAATAAATTTAATACAAATATATTTGGAATCACCTATCTCTTTTTCAAAATTCTTTTGTTAGAAATTTCGAATTCTTTGCAAGTTGCTTTTGCTTTTGCTTATCTATCTTAAATGAACTTTAATTTTTTGAAAACTTTACTTTTGCAACTCAAAAAATAAAATATGAGAGTACCTGTATTAAGAGCACGACTATCACGATTCACTGTATCGGCAACTCTGAAAATAAAATAATTTTTGACACGAACAAAAGAAATTTGCATGGTATCTCTACCCGTTTAGTCAAAGGAACTTTGAAACTTATAATAAAATATTTAAAAGATTGAAAAGGAGAAATTTTATGAAACTGAGAAAAATAAGCCAATATGAATTTGACATCATGTATAAAAACAAATAAATATATTACTTACGGAACCCGCTTTGCAGAATCTTGCAAATGTATTCCTTTTAAGCTAGATATGTTATTTATCTGCCATCCTAAAAATCTGTGATCAGAAAACTTAAAAAATTTTAAAAATATTTAAAATCTAAGGAATGAATTTGAAGACAAAATGCAGACCTATAAATACAAATAAGATAAATTACCTTGTTGAGATTCTTGGGAAAATAAACTGGTTGACGGCATGACAGGCATATCTTCTTGATTATCACTGAAATTAAAACTGCGCGAATCAACTAATTCTTCTAATAGCTCGCATCATTACTGGCTTTAATGGCAGGATAAGGACATTTTCAAGCTGCTTGATCAGATACCATACTTGAGAAATCATCATACTTCACCATCGTCTAAGCCCATATCGTTGTGTCAACAAAATCTCTCTTGACTGTACCAATCTTCGTTACATCTTCTCGCACTTAACGCCATCTAATTGTGTTAATGCTAAATAATAAGCGAGATAAGCGTCAATTTCTGCGAGGATTAGCGAGGAACATAGCCTAAGCAGCGCATTCGACACTCTATCTCAGATATTATTAATGCAGACGATATCTGAGCCAGATGTTTAGCATCACACTGAATATCTTCATAATTTTAGTCAATACAATGATCTGATATTTTTCTATGTAAAACGTGGATGTCATGAATACTATAGCTTCTTAATATCTTCCACTCTCGTCGGTCATATAACTATGCAATAAAATGGTATTCATTACAGCCAAACAGAAGAGAATTTTCGTTCTGGAAGCAACTTTGTTGCGATTCCATAGATATTTCGCCAATTGAAAGAACGCACTTTTGGCTGTAGCGATTTCGTCTTTTATTTAGCCATTTGATATAAAAGATAAAGTATGGTATTTCCTCAAGCAATGATTTTATCGGCTTCTGATATAAGATAAGAAGAAGACGTTCTCACTGATTTCGATCTTTTAGCAGTTATCAATGCATTTGATGTCTAGCATCTCAAGGATATGTTCATAATTTAAGCAAAAAAGACTATATCTTAGACCTGTGATGTTAAACACAGGAATGACTTGTACACCTCTTAAGTATCGACAAGCAGCTCCTATCGCATAACTGGATATTGCAGGAAAAAGGTCGCAGCTCTTGCAGACACCATTTCTTATTTCGAAAGCATTTGCCATTTTTCCATACACAAAAATATGTGTTGAAATTTATTGGTAAATGCCTTTATGAATCATTTTTCAAATACAACAATACAACAGTAAACAGTATATAAATAAAAAGTAAATTCTTCGTTTTTCAATTAAAAAAACCTTGAAAAATTTTGTTTTGCATCGCTTGCATTCATATGATTTTGAGCATTAAAATATTTACAACTTGGAGCAGGAATCTAAATTAATTCTCTAAGCGAGATAAGAAAACACTGAAAAATAATAATAAAAATCAGATAAAGAGGGATTATTTACTTCACAAATTAACTATCAGTTTTGTTAAAGTTCACCTCTGACGTGGTGACCACCAACTTTGGGATTTCGCCAACAATAATAGTTGGAATTGAACGAGTTCTTTGGAGATCAGTGATCTTTAACGCATTAGCGTTTAAAACAGAACTATTATATAGCTTCGAATTAGATTCATCGTCCTTAAAGCTTCAATTCAATTAAATATCGGCAAAAAAAATTTTAAAATATTTTAATATCCAAAATTGAAAATTTAGCTTTGTTACTCAAAAAACATAGAAGTTCATTTTGATGGTGCGAAAAATATATTCACACAATTTATTTTTTATAGATCTTTTTCAATAAAAAAATAAATTAAAGTTAATTCACAAAGAACCTGTTATCATCAGAATAGATGAAAACTTGAAAAAAATAGTAGAATAAATACTTTAATTCGGTTAATAATAATACTTTAGAATACTTATAACGCAAAAACTGATGTTTATTACAAGCTATTCAAAAAAATATACTTGCTTATCAAGAGATTTTGAGGTTAACAATTTCCGCCGCATAATAGTGCATGATAAACGATCAGCTGAACTTGGTTCCAAGTTTATCTTATTTCTATCACAACTTGGTGGTGAGGATGAGCTTGGACTGGAAGAGCTTTGTCTACGCAATGCAACAGATTCAGCAACGCGACGTTCACTCAATAATTCTGTTCTAACGTTTATTGGAGTAGGCTTAGATCGCGTTCGCATTTCTCTTAAAAAGTTAGTTAGATAGAGGTATGGCATAACTCTGAAGTACTGAACCAGAATATGGTCGACTGTCAAAGAATTATGCCTCACAATTAATATAAACAATTAATTACGCCACAATTATTTAAGTATATTATCAAATTTAGATTGCACAGGTTTTTAATGAAATGATTAATGAAAAAAAAAACAACTAAACACCGAAAAGTTGCGCATTCACTTTTCAGAGGTCTACTTAAAACAAGCATATTACTTCCGACACGACATGCAGCATGGCTCCATAGATGAGGAGCAGACATCTTTGGATTTGTTACCTGGAAATAGATCAACTTAATTTCGAGAAAGAAAAGAAAAATTTTAGAATAAATTCAAATTCGACTTGAAATTTATTGAAGTACATAATTTAAATTATGAAAATTTTATTAGCTGCGAATAATTGAGAATAAGATATATAATTTCTTCTGACAATATCTGTTTCCAATAATTTCGTCCGAAATTTAAAAACTTACTTTTATCTCTTGCCAAATCCAAGAAGTTGACAATGAAAGATCGAATGAAAGCATCCAACAGTCACTGTATATCATATTTGGACCACCACAACCTCCAAGAATAACCAAGTGATTTTCATCAAGCATTATTTGAGAATGCCCATAACGTGGAGCTGGACGACTGCTAAATAATAATAAATATAATTACATATCTGGAAAAAAAATATCTGAAATTTTTCATAGATCAAAGATTCATTTATTTTCATTTTTTTAAAAAAAAGAGAAATGAGTGGAATCAGCTGATAAAAAAAATAGTAGAACTACCCTTCTGCAATTTGCGGTTGCAACCACATTCGACCAGGAATATCAAGCACCCAAACTTCATTTGTAGAACAATTTCCCATTGATCCTCCAAAAACAACCATTGAATCACCAATAATAGAAGCTGTATGACTGGCCAATTTTGGAACCGAATTTTCAGTAATAAGCTTAAATTATAAATCTGTGATTAAAAATTATAAAATTATGAAATCATGGAAGAAAAAATAAAAGAAAAATAAAATCATAATATACAATTATTATCTTAACAACCAAAATTAATGAAAGTAGAATGACTCAGGTGAGTCACTGCTCTCATTTCGCAGCGCCGATCCTGACGTTGTACTCCCAGCCGGAGCAAATCACTAAGTGACTAAATGGCAAAAATTAGTCACGGTCGATTAAGATCAGTAGGGTGATCCTAACCAGAAATGGTAAACGGAAAAAAAGCCAACATTAATTACGACTGAATGTGGCTATAAAAATTGTGCACAGTTTCATTTTTTGAAGCGTTTTTTGCGATTTTGGCTAAAAAATGATCAAATGTTTCAAATGTTGCAAACCTCGACCCAGTGGTTCTTTTCAGTATCAAAAAGATGCAATTCATTGTAAAATGATGATGTCTGATGAATTGGATTTGGCGACGATTTCGAAAATCCACCAAAGAGAAGCAAATTATCTTTATATGCAAGTAATGTTGCCAAAGCTTTTGGGCTAGGAAATGGTGGTTTTTTAATTAGCACTCTTGACCATGTATATCTACTCTTAAAAAAACTCCATAAATCACTTTAAATAACTTGACTACTTCTTCAAAAAAATTGTGAATTAAAAAATCGAATTTCCCCACTAACAAGATCGAATGCCCATAAATCATTAAATGCTGTATATGCAGCTGTACATCCACCAAATATGTACATCATTTTGCTTTTGGCATGATAGCACGAAGACTGCGAACAACGTTCAGCAAGAAATGGCCCTGTATGAAGATCTGGTTCATAGACGCTCCTGAACATTTCATAAATAATTTGAGAAATGTGCAGAAACTTCTATTTTAAATGTTTCTCATCAACTTTATCATTATTACAATGTTATTTTATTTCAAAAAATAAATCATGATTAAACTAACCGAAAAGCAAAATTCTTTGTTCGATTTTTTCTCTTAAACACACTTCAAAAAATATTAAATGAATAGCTAAATTTTAGAAAAAAAATAAATATTTAGTATTTTAGTTCGAAATAATTTCGGCTCTTCCAATTTATAAGAAATTAAGAAAAAAAAATAACCATTTAAACTGGTTACATCGATCGAAAACTTTTTTCAGCGAAACAACTGTTTTTACTGAAATCTCATACCAGTAGCGGCAAACAAGTTGGATAGCGTCAAAGTCATCATAAGGATTTAATAACGAAAATATATATTTTAGTATGAAACTTGGTAAATCATTTATATGGATAATACAACGAGGATTTACTACCTTTGACATAACTGAAAAATGAAAGAATTTTAAAAACCGAAAAGATTGAAAATGAGAAATCAAAAGGTTGAAAATCAGAGAATGAACCGAACAAACCGACTACGATTAGAGCAAATATAATATGGGAAAAATTTAAATTTAAAAAATTTAAAAAAAATAATTTAAAAAAATTTAAAAAAAAATTATTTTATAATAATAAAGATTTGGTGCACATTTGATAATAATTACCAATTTCAACTGATGATTTAATTATAACTGCCATTTGAATTCCTCATTTCTTCATTTATTTCCATTTACTTTTTTTAAGGATAAAATGTCTCAATGGGCTGTTGCTCAATTCTGAGGGCTGATGCTGAGGCTGAGGTTCTATTTCCCACAGGAGTAAACCTATCCAAGAATCCGAGTGATGCTGGCGACTCACCTGTACTTCTATCGCCAAGGGAATTTGTCCAATGCGGCAAGCCAGCGGAGCGAGTTTGACCAGAAATGATGAGGACTCTTTAAAAAAAAAAAATATGGAAAAAATAAGTCTTTTCTTTAACCAAAAAATTTCCGTGCCACGGTTTTTCAAAATTTTATAGAATTTTTCTTCAAATTTCTTATTTTTTATTTGTTGGAGTTTCCGTTTGTTAAAGTATTCGTTTCAGCAAATTTGTGCCACCAATTAAACCAATTAACTGCAATCAAAAAAATCTTTTATATTTGAAAACTAATAAAATAGTCAACTGATTGTCTACAAATATAAACATTTTAGTAGTTATAGATTACCATTTCTGATTTTATAGGTCCGCTGGCAGTTTACAAGAAAATTTTTGGAGAGAAGTCTGCCAAAAAATTGCCTAGCAAAAGAATTGAGGTAGGTCGCAAGAAAAAAACCAGATTAATAACAGTCTTACCTATCGTACTCTTGCTAAGACATGATCTGGCTTTCAACAAGTTAATGGATGGCTGAACGGTGTGTATCTTCTACCATGTATTCTTCAGTAATACGTCACAGGTTTTATGAAACGAAGTAAAGTCTGGCTGGTACTGCAAATTTACCCACCTAGTAGGGGGTCCTAACCTGGCAGTCAACGGGAACAGAAGAAAATAGAATACTAGAACGAATTTGCCCTCAAAATTTCATCCAAACTAACAATCCGATAACCCGACTGTAAAACTAGGACAAGAAAAAAGACTAACTTATCCACGCCACAAAACTTTTTGCGACTGATCTTTAATAATTTGCAGCCGCCTGTGATCTGCAAATTAGTTAAACATTATAGAAATGTAGTGCTTAATTTTGGCGGTCGTGTTAAGGCTGTTTCGTTTTTTCCTTATTTTTTATGGCTCTTTGTTTTTTACTCGCAATTTGCGTTCAGCAATTCTTAATTTCCAGTGATTTATTCATTTTATTTCTGTAGAAAACTTAAATTCAAATTTGGAAGTGCTTCCCTCGTTCCTAATTCGCTTTATTTTCATTTTATTTTTTTGGCTTATTCCGACTTAAATCGTTTCGGCTTATTCATTTTACTCGTTTGCACTTCTATCGCCAAGTGACTCCCGCAAACTCCGATTTCAGCAGTGCGATCGGAAGCGCTGGCGCGTTAGGATTGCTGCGAATTGTAACTACTGTAAATTTCGTGCTGTGCACTTTGTTGATTAAAATCTCCTTTAGGAAAATAGCAGAGATCCACAGAAAACGAGAGTTCGATTCGTTTTTTAAATCGTCTTTTATCACTCACTTATCACTTGTCGACTGCAAACGGAAATTATTTTCTTATGTGTTCATTCTTGCATAGTAATTATTTAATTCCGCTTGTTGACTGAGTGAGTGCTTCAAGCGTCAAGCGGTTATTTAGAAGGACTGTACGGCGTCCGGTGGCATTATCATTTAAATTAGCATAATGAAAAGTAGAAGGGAGTTAATCAAAATGAAGAACTGGTCAGAGTTGTATAGAAACTGGTGACTGGTGAATTCTTAGATTCTAGACATGAAATTCAATAAAGGAAGGTTTGATTTCATATAATTATGAATTTCGCACTTTGTATGATTAATAAAGATGTGAATTTTTTGCTTCTTCAAGTTTAAAAATTAATTTTAGAAAAGAAACAATATCAAGTGGAACTGAGAGACCGTTGCCATTCCAATATTTTTGGAAGAAGCACTTGGTTAATTTCAGAGTAAGCTTTCCAATGACTTCTTTTAAGCATTTTTTTATTATTTATTTTGTTGTTTGTTTTGATTTAAACTATAAGCTAAGAGAAATGAAAGAAATGGTAAATTTTTCTAAAAGCACTGTTCTCGTTTCGAATCAAGAAATATTACAGATGCCTCCATCTAGTTCGGATGGTTCATTTATATCAAGTTCCAGTTCTGATTATGGTGAATCCAGTAATTTGAGTGGTTCAAATGATGAACCGTATTTCCGTGTTTCTCTATGCGCTTGTCAGGTAAAATTTATGTGGAGCTTCAAAAGTTAAATTTAATTTTTAGTTTTTATTTAGGTGTAAGTTTTCGTGTTTTTATACTGCATATTTTTTTTAAGGGTGGGAGGAGGTATATGGAAGATAGAATTCAAGTAGAATGTGTGCATCATTCAGATGGTTCAATAGATTATTTATTTGTTGGTGTTTTTGATGGTCATGGCGGTGCTGAGGCAAGTGATCATGTTCGCAAAAATCTTTTACGCTATATCCAGTTGCAAGAAGGGTTCAATGGGAGCGATGATGAAATGAAAGAAGCTATAAGGATGGGATATATACAGACTCATCTGTCGATGTTAGATGTTATTGGTAAGCCCACTTGAAATTTTTTCTTTTTTTTTCTTGATTTTCTTAATGAATTTTAGATGATTGGTCATATACGAATTCTGGTTACAAAAGTACGGCGGGCACCACAGCTACATGTGCTTTTTTTCGCCGCGGAAAACTTTTCACTGGTCATGTCGGTGATTCAGTTATTGTTGGCTGTTATAAGAAAGGTTTTCTATTATAGTTTTCTGCAGATAGCATAAATTGACAGTACAGTTCCATTTCAATTTTATATTTTACACATTTTCAGAAAATATGATCATTGGGAAAGCTTTGACAGTAGATCACAAACCTGATAACATAATAGAGAAGGATAGAATAATCAAAGCTGGGGGTAAAATCATGAAGAAATCAGGTATTCATCGCGTCGTGTGGAAAAGGCCATTGCATGGGCATAATGGGCCAATTCAGTCGTCTACACCTATGGAACACGTCCCGTTTTTAGCTGTAGCTCGAGCTTTAGGTATTGCTTATTTCTAAATACTGAAATTTCAATTCAACACTAGAAGAATCAAAATTTTTTCGTTTTCCGGGATCAATAGAATTTTTATAAAATTTTTATATAATTTTTTCTAAAATTTTTCGACCAGTATTTTTTTATACTTTAAATTATTTTGCTAATCGTATGTTGTGAAATAGGTGATTTATGGTCTTATAATGCGGTTACAAAAAAATATATTGTTAGTCCTGAACCCGACACCGATATTTATTCTTTGGAGCCGGATCTAAAAAGTGTGGTTCTTGGATCGGATGGCCTAATCAATGTCCTTCAACCTCAGCAGATTGCACATATCGTCTTACAGCACGATACATTCAATGGAACAAGGGTATATTGATTGTGATTTCTTCAACTTTTATCATTATTTTCCACTTTTAAAATCATATTAATTTTAGTCGCAATATGTCACTAATCACTCGATGTGGTTGCTTCATTATGCCCTTCAAGGATGGAAAACTTTTCGGGCTGACAACATTTCAATTATTACAGTATAATTTTGGTATTATGGTATCATTGGCCTTCTTGTTAACTTCATTTTATCATAGTATTTTTATCAATTATAGGTCATAATAACTATTATGATTTATATCATAACATATGCTATTAATTTTTATATTAATTTTTAATTTATTTTTTGAATGCAAAAGGCACTTTAATCCGACCAATTTGTGATTTTTCATTGTATTTTACAATCCTAATTTTTAAGCAGTTTTTTCATACTTCACATGCCATTTTTAGGTGATGCTAGACAATTTCGATATTCTTGGTAATAAAGTTAATATATTGGAAAGCGGTTCTTTTTTGAATTTAGAACAGGCTTTTACTCCTCATTTAAATTCACTGATGATTATCGGGCCAGAAGGATATCGTTTGGTATCAACTAATCCTGTTGAACTAATTTATTATGGAATTTTGGACTCCTTTGTTGCAGAACGTAAGTAACGTAGCAAATTTTTGTGGAAAGTAGTTTTTTTTTGAGATCTGTCCTAAATTTTCTCAATCTTGCTACAGAATTAGTTTCTCAAAGGTTTTTCTGGAAAATAATGTTGTAATATAGTATAAATATAATGTAGATTTCTGAGTTATATCTCAGTTTCTAGTGTATGGCCAAAGATTTGTGAATAAAAAAGAGGAAATCTCATGAAATATAAGGAGTGTCGATTCTATTAATTCTTATTTTTACAGTAACCTTAATTTTTTAAAGCTTGTTATAATGGACCTGGTTTGGTTAATTATGAAAAACGAGATCTACCGGAGACTTTACATCTTTCTCTTTGCAAATTACTTCCAGTATTTCCTATATCGCAAGCTTCAACAGTTGAAAGCTCGGGGTTGCATTATGCATGTGAAAATTCTCATTATTTTGGAAGTGGATCAGCGGAAATTTGCGCTTTCGCGCCACAGCAATCTATCATGTAAGTTATCAGACGGTAGAAATATTTGTATATATATATATATATATATATATATATTTATGTATATTTTATATTTTTATTTGAAATATTGTGTTGAAATTTCTTTTAAGAAATGTTATCAAGCAATATACTCCTTTAAGAGATTTTTGTGCAATGTTTTGTACGATATTTTGTACAATGCATGCTAATTCATAAAATGGGCGAAATAGCTGTACATACTATTACGAAAATTATTTTACTTTGCATCTTTAGTCACAGATTTCCGAAATTGGCTATCACAAATCACGATATTTCACAATACAGTGAAAGACGTGAACGTTCAACTAGTAGCTGTGAAAAAAATGAAGAGGTTCCTATTTTTATTAATTCAGGATAATTTACAAATGATAATTTGATATTTTCTGGGTAAATTTTTTTTTTCTATATTTGACATTTGCATATTTTTGACAAGGAATTCAATGTTTCATTTCATTCTCTTACATTCTCTTCAGTTTACATTCTCATTGCATTCTCTTCAGCTTCAGGTAGCTCCTAATCTCATTGCAGACAACGAATCTGAAACCCATTTTTCTATATCAGGTTATTTAACAATCTTCGATAAATCTATTAATTTATGTTATTTAATGATTTATATAAAAATGCAAAAAAAATACTTTTCCCTCACCTTCCTGTGGGTCATCATTCTTATTCTCAGGTCCTTTGCCAGAGGCTTAGGAGATTGAGGGTTTTACGCAATGTCTTGGCTGTTCTTAATAGTACGCCCTTCTGAAAGATCTTTATATCGTTTGCTTAACCCATTTTTCTGCTTAGAGATTGATTGCAGTTATAAGTGCTCCATTTGGATTACTTTTATGGCATGGATTTTATTCTTCCCATTGAGCTGGCTCTTTATCTCGTCCTTTGTTGCAATCTTCCTTGTCTCCTCATCGTTATTACCATTTGACTAGGAGATACCAAAGTACTTGTGGTTAGCATATATGTCTTGATGGCAGGTCCACTCCATTAGTCATTAACTATTTTTCCTCTGCCATCTGGCAACATTTCTCTAACCTGAATAACATCCCAATGTAGATTCGAGTTAGATGGATGGATGAATCAATCTCTCGTTCACTTTTTGCAAATAATTTGATATCATCCATAAGAGAAGATGGCTGATGGTTGCTCCGGTCTTGAATTTGTATCCATATTTGCTTCTGGTGATTACTAACTGAGAAGGTCTAAATGAAGATTTAGACCCATGTAGAACAATAGAGCCAGTGGAAAAAGGAAACAATGCATCGTCTTGGTATGTGCACTTGATGGCTACTTCTGCAAGCTATTTTCCGAGCAGCTGGTTTCTGGAGCCTTTTTTGTTGTTCCCAATGCCTTTCTGAATTCATTCTGGTTCATATAATCATGAATCTTGATGGTTATGATGCTGGATAGGGCTTTTGGATGGTGTTGTTCCCTTATGAGGGCTATTCATAATATCGTCTTTCTCTATGTTAAGTAATTTCGGTGAGAGCCTACCACAAACAACTGGTTCATCTGCGCTGTTAGGTGCTCATGAACTGCTGTTAGCTCCTTTAACCAGTAGTTATCAATCATATTCGGATCAGGTGCTGTCCAACTTTTCATATTTTTTTTTAGTCGATGTTGGATATAAGCAGTTATGATGGTATTATATTTGCATGTGTATATATGTTTATATTATTTATATTATTTGAAGCCTGTAAAGAACTAAGTCGAAATTATAAAGTAAAATCTAGGAAATATACTTTTTTCATTTCTTTTTTACTCGGCCTTTATGTCTACACATTGAAGTTTAAAATTAGTTGCAGAACTAAATAGAGTGTAGCGCTATTTCTACCTTTTTTACAGCTATTCGTGCTTAAGACTTATTTTCTATTCAGTCTTCGCTAATGTTAATCTATGCATCAAAAACCTTAAAATTACAGCCATCGTTTGTGTTTGTGTATATTCTGAATGCAAAAAAAGCGTTTACAATTTTAAGTTGAATCAACTGAGTCAACTGAGTACTTGGAAATAAAATATATCATAGGGAGGCCCCTTATATTTTCATTTTTGTGATATATAATAGTAATTAAGTTGAATTTTATTTTTCTTTCAAAATATATTAAATATTTTTGTTAACTGAAATCTTAAAATTCCTTATTTCATTCCAGAAGAGAGGTTACAACGGTTAAATTGGCCGCTTGATTCTCAAGTTCATGGTCAAAGCACCAAAATAAAAAATTTATCTGATCAAAAGTCTGCTTTTCTTCACAGCTCAGTCGACGCAATGAATGTTGAAAATTTGCAGTGGTATTCTGAAGATGACGAGATGGAATCTAAGTACGTAAAATCTTTTCCAAAAACACCAGAATTTTCTGCAGGTGATTAATTTATTAATTTATAACTTATAAAAGCGAAAAAAAAATTTATATCCCTTCTTTCAAAATTTCAGAAAAGTTCTATTTAAGTTAAGAATTTTTTTTGCATAATCTTCAAAAATGGTGTAAAATTTAAGTATTTTAGTTTTTAATATGTAGGATTTGTCTGGATAATAAGATGTGAAATTAAAATTATTATTGGTTATTATTGTCAGGTTCTGCATCAGCGTTATCACCTTCTTTAATGCTTCAAGCATATCGTGATTCGGATATAATTTATTCTAAAACATTGAGCAACGAAGTACGTCGTGATTCAATCCTGTATAATATTCGATCAAGGCGTACTCAGATTTCTTTTTCCAACTATATTTCCGATGAAAAAGGTCATTTTTTTTCATTTTATTTTATCAGTAATAATGGCAGTCTTGGCAGATCTCTCGATATTTCTAATTATATACTTCTTCGATTTATGTCGTACTGCTTTCATTTCTGCAGTCCATCAGTAATTCTTTAGCCTGGGCTGGACTTTAGTCTTCTCAAAATATAAGGCGTTTTTGAGCGTGTTTTCAGGACACACACAAAAACAACAAAATTTTTTCATAAAATTTATAAAAATTTATAAAAATTATAAAATTTACTAAGGCTTGAAATAAAATATTTCATTCATCTTTTTTTTTTCAGGTACTTTAAAAAGCTCTTGTCCTATTCCGAATGGAAATCGAAAACGAGTACATTCGGATATTTCTGATAATGAAAGTGAAAAGATAGAAGAAGAAGGCGAGCCTGCACTAAAGCGATCTCGTTTATGGTCTTTCTTCTCTAGTTTATGGAATTGGCGATTTCCATTTTAAACTGAAGTGTTTTAATATCCTTATTTTTCTAACTAATTGCATAACTGCCTTTATCAGTTAAAGCTGATACTGATTAGTTTGACCATTTTTGACCATTTTTGTTTATTTACTTCTTTCTATTCAATAGAATTGGAAAATAAAATTAAATGATTTTTTATACCATTGACAGAAATTATCTTTACTTCTTTTTAAAAAACTTTCTGTTTTTTAATTTTTAGATTTTTTAAAGATATTTTTGCAAAAAAGAATATTCAACAAATATTTTTTTTGGAAAACTTTAACGGCAATAAAATAAAACCTGGCGGTCATTCAATCATTGCCTTAATTATTCTAATTATTTTGGTACTTAAATAACTTCCTTTTCAGTTGGTATTAGAATTTTTAATTGTCTAATTTTGATATTCTAATTTTTGTTCGTTATTGTTATAAATCTGGTTGTTCCATATTATTCCAAACAAGATTATTTATATAATTTTTTTCACTTGGCTTTGTATTTTCGAATTTTCTTATTTTTATTTTCATATTTTTCTTTCAATTTTTCTCAGATTTTTTTTAGAAACTTGAATGCTGTAATAAGAAGTTTGAATTTGAATTCATAATTTTGAAAGGACACATTTTTCCTAGAATATTTCTCGAAATTAGTGAAGATTTTATTGTGCGGTTTTGAAATAGGAAAATTCGAAAATATATATTACTAGTTGAACCTGTAGTGTTAAAAATTGGAAATTAGATTCATACTCTTTCAATATTTATTCGAATTTTCATTTCTAAATTTTTTAAAATACTTCCAAAATATATGTATGTACTTTTTTGTTTGTGTTTCATATATATATTTTCGTTTTTATCTTGTCATATCTTACTTAATCCAAATTTGGATTTCTCACATCGGTTTGAAGCTTTACAGTTGCTATTATCAGCCTTGGAAATTAAAATTTATCAATTACAGCGTATAAGATAAGCGAAAAATGAATTTTCTCTATAATTTTCTAAACAGATCTATTGTTTTCTATAGATAGGACATAATTTTTTACAAATGCAAATGCATTTTTCCGAGGAATTATTTTTGTTTTGATTTGTTTTAATAAATGATTTTTAATATCCATCCTTACCCTTTTTTTGTGCTTTTTACTTGTTCTACTCGTCCGGCTGGAAATCATTCATCACACTGAGGTGGATATTATCGGTATATTATTTTTCCATAATTTCGCTTTTCAATTAATTTTTTCGATAAAAATTTCTGGTTTTATAATTCAATTGCTGTTGGTTTCAAAGTTATAAGATATACTTCTATTTTATAACGTGAAATATCCATTTGTGCTGCAATGATTGTTTACAGCTTTTCCTTAAGCCATGGTTCAGCTTCGTCAACAGAATTGAAAATAATCAAATTGCCACAGTTGGGTAACATTTTAGCATCTTTTATCCAATATTTTGCGACTCCATCAAGAAGTGGAAAAGCCCATTCGGTTTCGATTGCTGTATTGTGCGCACATATAGCTCCATTCAAGCACAATGCAATATCTGCTCGAACCAGTCGGTTGCAATTCTTTATTAAATAAAGCTGTTGATAGCTATAAATTTTTCAACATTTATGAGCACAAGTAAAAATAAGTGCAGTGAGTGCAATATTATAGCAGAGTTGCAGCACGCATTCTTATGAGTAAGATTCTTGCTGTACACGGGGATTGATTGGCTAAATTTTGAGTAAATTTTTATGCGTTTGTTCCCGTCCTAAAAACTCCATATGGTACTCTGGATTCTGTTCACTATTGCTTTTGTCTACGAGTAGCTTTTCTAGCTACTCGAAAAGCAATCATTCGAATCACCTAAATTGATAATGGGTGTTCCTAGAAATAGAAAACTGTGAATTTATGATTTATCGCAGTGAAATCAACAAAATGATTAATTATTTTGTATTTATACAGTTTTATTAAAAATTTTATAAGTGCACAATTTTTTTCAATTTTTTATGAGTCCTCACTATTACTGGTTAAACTCGCTCTGCTGACTTGTGGCACTACATGAATATGCCAAGAAGTTCCCTGACGACAAAAATATAGCGAGTAGCCAGCATCACCTGGATTCTTGGACTTACTCTTGCGGTGAGTAGAACCTCAGCGCTCCGTATTGAGAAATAACCCACTGAGCCATTCTATTCCAATTTTTAGTTATTTTGAAATGAGAATTACTTGTAATGTGTGCGAAGAATGAATGAATGAAGAAGAAATATTACAAGGGGATAATTGATGTAAGGAAATGATAAATGATAACCTGAAAAAATATGTCACCACTTTTGGCATAAAAAACTTAAATCTTTGGATATTTTAAATCTTTGGGCGATTTTGTAAGTAAATTTGTTCTTGAAGTTAAAAGAAATATTTACCGAAAGAGCAAGGGGAAATATGGAATTGAGGTCATTTATTGAAAAAAATTAAGTATTTATGGTTTCTGATTTTCTGCACTTAAGAAAATAATTTTGCGTGAAAAATTGAAAAAATTCCTTCATATTTAATTGGTATAATTGGTACTAAAAATATAAAGAAATCACCGAAAAGTGTTGGATGTCCGACGACCCGATCGGTAATGCCTTCAATGAAAAGTACGATTACTAAAAATGCGTAGAATGCAATTGCAGTCAAGGTTATCAGCAAAGAACTGCGTTGATTTGTGAAGTGTTCTGTTTGTCGAGCTATTTTCAACGATGAATTTACATTATATAAGTCCTAAAAATAAGAAAGGTTCGAGCTTTTTGTCATAATGTGGTATTCATTCCATTCGTTTGGTTCAAATTCCCTTCTTTCTATTTTTATTGATAAATACAAATAAAATTTGGAATTTTTCGTTACAAAAAATTGCTCGAAAAATTTCTTTGGATTATAGGAGCCTCTTCTTTTAAAATCCAAAGAATTCCTTCAAATAAAAATTTAATTATGAATATTTTTAGGGAATTTTTTTTTTAGAAAAGTGTTATCAGTTTATTCTGTATAACTTATTCTATATAACTTGTTTATTCTATATAACTTATAATTTTACCTGAAAATATGGGTAAACGATAGCAGCGGATGCAATGGCTATAAGCATATATGCGCCTAACAGCACGGCTTTATTGGCATCTGCTGCATATGGCCAAAACAATTCTCGAACAAGAAATAATATTCCAGGGCCAATGCCTATACGATGTCCACTTATTAATCTAAACAAAAATTTAGTAGTTCTCAAGTTGAAGAACTTTTAATTTTAAAAAATATGTTAGAAGTAAAATATGTTAGAAGTTTTTTAATATGAATTAGTGAAATTAAAAAGGAAAATTTTATCTTTTTTTATAATTTATAATTTTAGCAAAAAGTCCGAAAAAGAATTCTGGATTAAAATTTAGTTTATGTAATTAAGTGAAATTCGTGATAACGAGAGAAGCTTCAGTCGAACTAACTTCCTAATCGTACATTTCCAAAAAAACATAAGCATAAGTGATTCCAATTTATGAGATGCCAAGCGAACAAGAAGAAACAAGGAAAAGGCAGCTAATGCCTTTCGTTCAGCCAAGCAATACCTTTCACCTGAAAATTTCCATTAAGAAATTAAGTTTAGTTATGAAATTGTCACTTCATTGATCAAAAAATTACATTACTGAAGTACTGAAGTTTCATGATGTTTTTCTTGTTCTTGCTGCGACAACATTTTTTTTTCGTATTGTTTTTTCCCTAACACCATTTCTGGTGGGCTCGCTGGCTATTAGGGTCACATCGTTAAAGCGAAATTTGTGGACCAAATGCAGTTTAGTCCGCAGTACCATTTCGTCTTTTTTTATCTCTTTATTAAATATTAAAAATTTCAAGTATCAAGGAAAGAGATCATATTATTATTTCAGTAGTAATAATAATAATAATAACAGTAAATGATAATAATAACCTCCTAATAGATTAAAAATCGTTTGACGGCCTGATGCAATATTTCCTGAATGAAAGGTTTCGCCATTTTTGCACATCCTAAATTTAATATTAAATGTTGAAAATATATTAATTTAATATTAAAAAATTGCATCCAAATAATTTTTTGCATTTTTATAATTGTGATAACTGCTAGTGAATTATAATCCCAACCGTTCAATGCTGAATTCAATTTCTTTGTATATAAGCATATTCGCAAATAAAATTATAGGAACAAGAAGAGCGAATAAAGTTTTATATAAATTGCGATAACTCATCTGACTCAAGCAGATTCAGAAAGAACTTGAACCTTATATTAATCTGAAAAATATATAAACATAATTAGTGGTAATCTATTATATTTCAGATGCAAAAATTCGAAGTGGAATATCTCAAAATAACATTTGATGAAGACGAAATAAGCTAAGGTAAGATAGGTGCAGTATGGGGTTTGATCAGGCGAGAACATAATCCTAATTTTAGATTTACCGCTTTCGAAGGACAAGAATTAAGGACTATAATAGTTGATGTTAGTTGAAGAAACATATCTGCTCTTACATTTTGTGTTCAAGGTTCTTAATGTAGTAACATCAAAAATGAAGTTTTTTCTTCAGATGGCACCATTGTTGATTCGGCTGGGCAACTCAATCGAAGCAATGGTCTATTCAGCCATGATGTTAATAAGAACCATTTAGGTTGGATAATTCGCGATTTTTCATTCATTAAAATCGTTCGGTTTTGACAAATGTAATGAGCTGATCAGCTGATCCTATAAGCATTAGTGAATTTTACTGAAAAATTAAGCAAAAATTTTCAGCATATTTCGAACAGAGTATTACATCATTATTTTCATTTCTTTATTACAGCTTAAAAGAATTCAATGTTATGTCGATGGAGAAGTTCGGAGCTTTCTGAAGAGATGGATTCATCCTAGTAGTCTTCTTCTTCTAATAGCTCTCGCCATTACTGGTTAAATTGGTTCCGTTGGCTACAAGAGTAAGACATCTCCAAGGTGCTCGGTCCGACGCCATCGATAATAGTAATAGAAGCCATTTCTTTTTCCATCGTCTAATCATATATCGCTGGTCCCTCTATATGTCCAAAATCCTTCCTGACTCTATCAGTCCATGTCTTGATTGACCCTCCTCGCTTTTGCTGCTAACCATCACAAGCTTCGGCAACTAACGAAATATGCATTAACTCCTGGGTGGTGGACGACGCAGAACGTGCCCTAACCAGCGAAGGCGACGCTCTTTGATATTATTAATACAGGTTGTATTTGAGCGAGAACATTCATATGCGATTTCATTATAGTAGTGGAGCCAAACAAATTTTCAGTGTCGAAAATTACTAGAAAGAAAAGAATGAGAAAATGAGAATGAGGTGCATCGTCGATGTTACCGATAAATTACTAAGTTAATGAATAAAAAAGAATTATTGCCGATGTCGAAGAAAAAAGATAAGTAAAAGTAAGGTTCGGCTTATTGCTCGAATATTTTTTTTAATTTTTGACTTATTCAAATTTGAGTTCATGTGAATCGATTTTAAATTTATTTTACAAATTCAATTATAAAATCAATTTATTTCCATGTTTAAATTAATTTTGAATTGCTTTTTTTCATTTCTGCTTTCTTATTTTTGAAAAATCCCAAAATTCGCTCGCAATTACTTAACTCAAGTGGTTTATTATGGTTTACTATTTTATACGCATAAGTTAGGTGAGATTATCGTGTTGGGAGGCAAGGAGTCGCCGCTCCTATAGGAGTAAATATCCCTGAGTGGTGCCAGCAATCCTCACCTGTCGCTAAGTTTGGCGAAAAATCTTAACTGAACTAATAGTCTATGGAGCGAGTCCAACCAGAAATAGGAAACATCGTCAACTTATATATTATTTTTTAACAGCTTGATCGACTCATTTGTTCAATCTAAAAGTGTTTCTCAAGCTAATTTTGGTTATTGTTTTCATTAATTTTTCTACAATTTTTAAAAAATTTTCAAAGTGAATGCAAATCTTATCCATTCTTAATTATTCTCTGTATTTATTATTTATTGTTTGCAAAAATGCCGAATAAGTGAAAAATAAAAGGTTTTTACATTCTTAATTATTCTATGTATTTATTACATCGCGGAATGGCCAAAGTAAAAGCAACTTTTAAATTCTCTCTTCAGTTTCGTAAACCTTTCGAGGCCATTTTTGGTTTTTTTTTAGATTTTTTTTTAGCCACCAAAGATTACTGTGTAGCGGTTTCTTTAGCCTTTCTTTTTCTGTATTTCATCATATAATTATTTGAAATTATTCTTGATATAAGGTGAAAGGTTCTGGTTTGAAAAAGCGTTCATGTCCCTCACCCCAATACTTTCAGTTTGGTGGTGCATGGCAGGAGCAGAAAAATTAAGTCCGATAAAACGATTTCTCGGTTTGAGAAGAGAATAAATGAACTCTCGATGCAAGTTAAACAGTTCCTTGCTAAAGGAGATGAGCAACTGTCCATCGAGTATACTCCTTTTGACAGTTCTTATTACTACTGGTTAGGCTGGCTCCCCAGAATATGGCTGTTCCATCGGATGCCATGTGAGCAAATGCGATGAGATGTTGATCGTAGCAACGTGGAAGGGGCTCAGGACGCTTATGAACGACGCGAGTCATTCTTCACATATCCGAATATCGTATGAAAATCGCCTATTTGTCGAAAGTTTATCTTCCTCATTTCTAGCCTCTAACAGCCATTAAACAATCATTAACCTGGCTTAAAAAGTACTGAATATATCATTTTGCCACTTCGACTCGTAATGAAATGCCAATACAATAGTAAAATATTTAATAGTCGGTTAAAAAGTCTCGATCCGCTCTGATTTCTTGACAACTGTAGATTTATTTCATTAGACAATAAATCTGTTAAAACTATGTCGTTCTGAAACAACAGTAAATTGTTCTACAACGACTCAACTTCTACAGTTGAGTCAAAGATCTCATAAATTCGATTTAAATAGACAACGAATCTTTTTGACAGCCAATATATTTCCATTGGGGCACTGTTTCCGATTTTGTTAACTGCTATAATTGCACACTGTAAAGGGCGATACTTGCTAGCTGTGCAGGTGAGATTTCTTAAAACCAAATCGTAGACTATCGATTATTTGCCCAATGTATATTTGGCATCTACTTTTTCGAATATAAATCTACGATAGCGAACTACCGTCGCTGAAGCATCATCACTAGCAAGTAACATGATATTTTTAAAATTTCATTTTCTCCAAAAAAGCTTGACACTCTTGCACTATAAGAAATGAGGCTCTTCTTTAGTTATTAATTTTTTATCGAATAAAAAATTTTCTTGTCAATTTTTTTCATCTTTTATAAATCGAAATGATAAAATGGAAATAGATTCATCAATCCTTAATGAAAAATGAGTTGTTTTTAAAAATTTTATCAATCCATTTCTGCACTATCGTTTTATCCTTATTTATATACTTAATGAATATTTTTCTATTATTTTATTCCGTTCTGTGAGAATAATTCATATTGCATAAAATTTATGAGGAAAATATCGTCGATTATTTTATCGTAAGCCTCGATTGTTTCGTTGTTTTGAATAATATAAAAAACAAATCACTGGTAATAAAATGACAATTTTTCACACTCAACAATTGAAATTAAGCACAAATTTTTAGATATTTCTAGGCTCTTGCTTCATGCCTTTATTCTTTGCTTTCGTTTTTTCTCTATTATTTGCTTTGAACTTGCAAACAGTTGGTAACATTGATAATGCGATAACATTGATTTGCTAGAATTGATGAGAAGTTTCAAACATGAATTATGAATTGAATTTTCATTACTAATTGTGATTGGGCATTGGTTAGTCCAATAGCAGTTTTTGCTTTTCTAGGATATAACTGTTTCATTTTATTAATTTATGTAGATCATACTTTTAAAATAATTTAATTTAATTAAGGCGATGAAATTTTTTCCTTTATGTTTCGATTTGCATACAATTGTTTTAATCTAGTATTTATAAAACTTTTAATTGGATATGAATTTTGATAAATGATGATAAGAAATATGTAAATGGATTGTTCCTAAAATTTCAGTGATAAGATAACTCGAATCAGTAAGAACTGTAAGTGCCTTTGCTAAATCCTCGGATGAAATATATTAAAGAAAAATTTTTAAAAATTAAGAACCAATTTTTCTGCCTAATTTCTGCTACAAAAAAGCATTCATAGATTTTATGAAATTTTCTAAGTATTTTAAATAAGAAAGGAAAATGATTTATAAATGAAGGATTTCTTAAATTTGCCTTTTTTCTATCATTTCTTCACATTTTTAAATCAAAGGTCGCATGAAACCTTGTTTATTCGATGTTTAAATTGGCTTGATTTCTTCTTTTCCTAACACCGTAACGATCAGGCTGGCTCTGATAGTTGCAAGAGTAAGGCGTTTTCAAGCTCTTCGATCCAATACCCGGTAGTTCTAATAATAATAAAAGCCATTCCTTTTTCCGTCGTCTAAGACCATTTTTAGCTACTGTAGTTCAGGGTAATTTCGCTTGGCCATTTGGGAATAGAATGGAAAATATTTAAAGTCTGGCATTTTTTAGCCGATGAATCTGTCAAAATAGGTACTTTATCTACTTATAGTACATCTGCAAGGCGAAAAGATTTTCGTTTTATTAACATTAATTCTGAGCTCATTCTCGCTGCAATTGTTGACAGTTTGTTTGTATTATTATTTGCATATATATGACTACATATATAACTACCTGCAAAAAGGACTACTTCGTCAGCGTATTCATGATCTGTGATGTTACGCCATGGACTGATTTGCACACTTTTTGTGTGCAGACGAGCAATGTCTATTATCAAATCTATCGTATAGTTTGAAGGACGACCGATTCTTATTTCGAAGGAATCTGCCGATTCCCCATGTACACATATCTGCACAGATGTATACTGGTAAAATGCCTTTTTGAGTCGAATAGCCTACTTTGGAACATCCTCAAATTCCATCACTCTCCATAGGATCGTTCTATTTATTGAATCGAAATCAAAATCGATGGGACAAGATGATGAGGATTAAGCTGATTTGTTCGAAATTTAAAATATAAAGATATTATACCACTGTATAATCTTTCGTACTAATTAGGCAGCATTGTGATATGTAGCTAGTGACAAATAATGCGTATTTCCAGAATTTTAGAAGATCCAACGTCAATTCAAACGAAAAAACTTCAAAAAAAAATTTTATTTAAAATTAACTACATACTAGTACATATATCTTTAATCGATGAAAACTTCGGCAAGAAAAGAAAATTGAAAAGAGGAAGAAAAAGAAATATATAAACCACTGGGTATTTCATCTACTTCTAAAAATCTAGTGATAAACTAACAGTGTGGGAGGTCAAGCAAAGCTTCAACAGTTTCTTCTAAAAATACCAAAGCTTCGAAGTAATAATACTCTTAGTTGTAGTTACTTTCCTAATCTCATATTTGCAGTTCAAAAATTGCTGCCAAAGTGTTCTATCAGCACTCTTTTTTCCTTTAAAAAAATGGTAGAAGATGAACATATTTCAGAGAACGATAAGGATCTAAGGTTTGAAAATTTTTTCGTCAAGATTCGAAAAATCTTCAATCTTCGGTTCAATTATGCGTCTTAACGTATAATCACTTTGTAGAAAAAATAGTGATATAAATGTTTATAAATGTTTAATCATTTTTAAACCTAAACATTTGGATTTTTTTGTCGCTAGTTCATCGCTCTCATTCAAATCTAATCCTTCTAATATGGCTGAAGAAATTTTAGTGGATCCCTCCTATAACTTATTGTTTCAATATAATTCAATATATTTAAACCATAATACAATACAATGTAAGCAAAGATGTTGTAAAAAACAGAGATTAAAACAAAGGCAAAGAAAATAGATATATAAAATTCTACAGTGTCCGAAATGAAAATGTCCGAATGCACAACGATGCGAGAACTGCCATTGGCATGCGTATAAGAAATAGAGAATCCTTGTCGCCGACTGGCGAAAATAGTTGCAAATACGACTTGATCACTAATTTAATGGAGCACCTCTAAATGCATATGGCTATATAACACCAAGAATTTGAATCGCGAAAGATTAACGATAAATATTAGCCGAAGAATGGCTATTTTACTTTACGATAAGGATCTAAGGTTTGAAAATTTTTTCGTCAAGATTCGAAAAACCTGAAATCTTCATTATAATCTTCATTATTATTAAATCTTCATTTATTTTGTCGTATATTATTTTTTTCTGTGATTAATGCTGTTATATATTGTTTGAGAATTAAAATAAAGGTTTAATTACATAAGTTTGAGGTTCGCAGCGAGAAAATCATTAGCAAAACGCTGGCCGCAGAAATTATAACATTAGGGAGAAGTAAAAGCTCCGCGTGGCAGAAAATTCGTTAAAACCAAAGAGAAAATGCAGTGGGGCGGATCCCAGAATGAATTTGGTAAAGCCAGATTTTAGAAGTGGAATCGCCGCATTCCCAAATTTTCGTATTGCTAAGTTTTCTATCCATGGTACGTCGGTCGGGAATCGAACTCGGGCTGGCCGCGTGGCAGGAGAGCATTCTACCACTGAACTACGCAATAGCAAAGTAACTACTCAATAACAAAGGAATGGCAACTAATATCAATACACATAGATCGTCCAATAGAGTGCATAAAGAATGAATGCAAAAAAGAAATTCACTGCTTTATAGACGCATCGGGGAAAGCTTACGCCGCCGTAGCCTACATAATTGTTATTAAAGAATATCGTCAGATAAAATTTTTGAAGGCGAAATCGAGTGGCACCACTTAAAGGAACTTCCATTCCAAGATTAGAATTATTGACCGTCCTTATCGGCTGTAGACTCATTGATTTCATCGCTAGCCAAATTGGAGTTCATGTAGAAACACCACAATATCTGTGGTCTGATAGCAGAGCTGTCATTGACTGGATCAAAAACGACAAAAAAGAGCAGCAACGATTTGTCCAAAATCTTTTAGAAGAGATCAAAAGACACGTGTCTCAATTCGTTATGTCCCCTTAAAAGAAAATCTCTCAGATGGTGCTTCCTAGGGAATATTTACGAGGAAATTAAAGCTTTCTCCGTTGTGGTGGCAGGGTCCTGACTGGCTGAGTCAGGAAAAATAGCCAAAGAAGCCTCACAATGAAATCATCACCAAACCGTCACACTCTGGAGGTCATGTAATTCACATTTATAACCGGAAGTTACAAGCACAACAAGGAACATGTCGTAGCTTAGCAACCTTCATGGCGCTAAACAAGATTTGTCGCAGTTCCGGTCTCTAGAAACTATTGGAATCGGACACCTAATTGACTTGATTGACAATCGTTTAGAAGAGATCAAAAGACACCAACATGTGTCAATCCGTTGTTTCCTCAAAAGAAGCTCCCACAGATGACGCTTCAAGGAGAATATCTACGAGGGAATTAAAACTTTCTCCGTTGTGGTGGCAGGGTCTTGACTGGCTGAGTCAGGAAAAATAGCCAAAGAAGCCTCACAATGAAATCATCACCAAACCGTCACAACTTTCTCGAAAGGTAAGAAAGTTAAAAGTAAAACCATGAAAGAGATTAAAAGGATAAAAATGGTTGGTCATCTCGCTTCAGTAATTGGCGGAAATTAATCGGAACAGTCGTATGCGTAATAAAATTTGTAGTAAAAATATTAAAGAAGATTCGAAAGTTAGACCACATCAGGCACAGGAGCTCAAATATGAATCTTCTGGCAAAAAACATGGTTAATTCGTCAATCTCAGTCGGAAGGAGTAATCTCAGAAGATGTATTAAAATGGATTTTATCGGGACAATAACATCTACAGATGCAAAGGTCGTATTCCTAATAATGCAATATTTTTTCCTAGAAAGACCGAACTCATTATCTTACATCTTCACACAACTCATGGTCACTGTGGTACCACATACACACTGGCACTACTACGGCAAGAGTATTTGATTTCGAAGGGTAGACGGACTGTAAGAAGTGCAATAAAGAGAAATTGCACGAGCTGCAGGAGAGAACTGGATTGCTAAGCCATTTAAACTACCCAATAAGCCCAATTTGCCAGTTTACAAAATTCAGCAACAACGACCCTTTAAATCAATCGGGTTAGATCTTTTTGGACCTTTTAATGTTCAGAAAGAAACCACGACAAGAAGTGGATAGTCCTTATCACTTGCTTGATAACTCGAGCTATTTAGAAATAGTCTGGGATTTATCAGCAGCTGCCTTCATCCACATATTTCGTAGGTTCTCGACTAGGTGGGGTCCACCAATGAAGATTTTGTCAGGTACGAATTTCGAATCAGCAGCTAAAGTACTCAGCACCCAACCGGTGGAAGGAAGCGTAGATTAGAAATCTCTAACGCCACATGCACTCTGGCAAGGAGGAGTTTATGAACGAACGATTGGTATAACGAAAACGGCAATGAGGAAAACAGTGGGCAGAAAATTGCTGCATTAAAAAGAATTGAGAATGCTTTTAGTGAAAGTGGAGAACATTGTTAACTTGAGACCATTAATATATGCCATGAAGGAACCCTGCGAAATTATTTGTCCTATTGATTAGATTCGTCCAGGAATTCCGGGAATAAAAAACCACTTACTACTGAATAAGGATGAGGATGAAAACTATGGCAGACTGGAAAGTTGTAGTAGAGATGCAGCAATAAAAAAGGATGGAAAGAATCTGAAAAATTATTTCAAAAATTTTGGGAAGTGTGGCAGGCCGCATATCAACCTAATTACCATCTCTTGACATTCGTGCTTTGGAGCTTTTTCAGACAGTTAAATAGTTCTTTCGGATACCCAAATAGTACACTTCTTACTAGTATGCTGTAGCGTGAAAGTGGCTGATTTTCAGAAACATTCCTTTAGTTTAGATTAGTATTCATCTACCGTTATAGAGATATCACTGGTATTTATTTCATTGAGTTTCAATATTTCGGTTTGAAATGCGCTCATTGCCCCCAAACTTTTTAATTTGAGATACTTGAAGGATCTTGGGGGATGCGAGTTTCTTGGCTCGAACCATAACATGATCGAATCCATGAAAATTGCCCGCTTCAGCGCCGCGATAGAAACGACTAGCAAGTACAGAACTCTTCCAATGGCTACTGATTAAGATATAATCAAACTGATATTATTTTTCCTCAAGCTTAGTTATTCTTTTGTCCCATTATTTAGGTATTCGCGTGTAATTTTATCAAAATAGATTAGGTGAAAATTGTCTAATTCACTCTTGTGATTATGGTATTGTGTTATGGTATTAAAGCACTGCGCTTTTCCTTAACAACGCTTCGAACTCTCTCGCACTGCTTTAATTCAATCCTAAAGTCCCAATTACCCTACCTTAAAGGCCTCTTCCTGGTTCGAGTTTTTGCATCTGCAATACTTTTTAGAAAAGCTCAGATTTGCAAGGAACTCAGCTGCACTTCTATCCAAATTTTATTCTCTGAGAAAATTTATCTCATTTTCGCAAATAACTGATGAAGAGGAAGAAGCCCTATGGAGAAATTCTGTGCCTGTTCAATAAGACCTAGGGCTGTAAATGGTCTTACAGCTGTTTTTCTTATATTTCTTGATATGATATGCGTAATAAAAGCTAGAAAATATGAATAGTAATTATACCGACATTGGAGTGATAGCATCATGTAATATTAATTGGAATTTTCGAAATGAATTTTGCATAATTTTTCAGATATTGTTAACAACTAGTAGTTAATGCATACTCGAAAATATTCTCCAGCAAGTGGAATCTTGCGATGAAATGCTAAAAATACAATAGAAGAAGGTTACATTGGACGATTCAAAATGTCGCGAATTTCGTTCTTTTTGGTGACATATGGATCTGCTTAGGAAAACTAAACTCCACTAGCTAATTAATACGGCTAGAATTCTTTAGCATGATGTAGATGTAGAAATATATTTGGTCACCAGCTACTTTTTTAATGCCTCTTTTTTCTACTCATTTTTAAACAACTTAAGTTAATCAATCTGTTTCAGTTCAATTTTCTAGTCCCCCTATTTTCCTTCACATAAAACCCAAATTCATTCAAAATATTTCATTAACGAATAACATTTTATATTTTTTTAAAATTACACTTGATATCCATTTTTTTATTTAAACATGAATTATAATAATAGATAATTTTATGATTAATTTTATGCTTATGAAAGAGGTTGTTTTGAAATTTTTTCAAGCCAAAAACTTTTTACAGACAATATTTATCTGATGAACCCAAAGTCTGTCGCAGCCTGCATCGTCCCATTGACCATTGTGACCAATAAAATTCACGAGTGTGCAAAAAGCAGCTGCTCTAGGACAACATTGATCTGGCTGAGTTCTGCGATAATTCGTGTAGTTCACCACTGTACTATCATCCCATCTTTGACTTCCATCATTATGAAATCCAATCCAGTAAGTGGTGCCACCAGCAATACCTAGAGTTTGTTAATGAGAATTACTATAACTTTTTGAAATATTTCACCAGGTTTTGATAAAAAAGAATGTGAAATTACTGTTTATGAAGTACATTTCTTCAGATGAATGAACTGAAGCAAGATGTCCACCTAGAGAAATGCAATGTTCGTTTCCTCTCTGGTAATCGTATGAACCATATCTCTAAATTCCTTATTTCTTTGATGAAACAATAAAAAAATAGCGTAATAAGTAATTGGCAAAGAACTATGAAAAACTTACAACAATATAGCATGCATTCAATTTATCATTTTTTGTCCATTCAGCAGAACATGTAATTGGAGAAGAAGTAGATGGAATATAGCGATTAAGGAAAATGTCTAGAATCTTCTCAATTAATCTGGCTACAAATTGAAGATAAATATTTTCTTTTTTCTATTGTTGCAATGACTTACCAAGAGGTGCCAATGGATCCAATTCACATTTACGTTCTACACAAACATGGTGAGACAAACAGTATCCACCAGGACAATCTGAAAAAAATTTTATGGTTACATAAAGTAAAAATCATATGAAATAAGTTCTTAACTGTATCAAAAAATATTATCCGATTAACTTGCCAATTAAATCCAGTTTACATTCACTGTTGTAACAGATTTCAAAAACACGACATTGTTCAGAAAAGATGCAAGCTGAAATTGGATTAATGAAATTTCTTTTTCTTTTTTTACCAGTTCTCATCATTATTAGTTAGGCTGGCTCCACTGGCTAAAAACTTTCAAAGTGCGCGACCTGGTGCCATTGTCGACAGCATTAGAAGCTATTCTTTTTTCCATCGTTTAGGTCCATATATTGCTGATCACCTATACGCTCAAAATCTTTATATCAGGTCTTGATTGAACCTCACTGCCATCTATCACAGGGTTTGACCAGTAGCGAAATATGTATCAACTCTTGTGGAGGGCGATGAAGAACGGATCCCAACCAGCGAAGATAACGCTCTGTAATGTTGATGTTAATGCAAATGGCATGTGAGCGAAGGCTGATGCATTAGTGTGAGATTTTATCTACTTGACAAACCCATAAAATGTATTACGTAAGTGGTCATAGGCATATTATTTCTTAATATCACCACTCTCATCGGCCACGTCTTGCAATCATATAGCAAAATCAAGAGAATTACATCAGTATAAAAGCAGACTTTCGTTTTTATGGTGATTTCGCGACGGTTCCATAAAAATTTCGCGGACTGGAAGATTGCATTTCTAGCTATCGTTATCTGGGTAATTTTGATTTCATTTATTTGCTTAACCTTTTGGGATTAGAGTGGATCAAAGATAATTGAAACCCGCACTTTCTCAAGCGACAGTTTATAAAAATAGGTATCTTACCAGGTATCTTTGTATTAATAGGTATCTTTGTATATAAGACGAAAAGACGAAAAGGCTTTCGTTTTATTTACATTGATCTTGAGTCCGATTATGGTTGCGGTTTTTGATACATTATTTATTTGCATTTAACATTATTTGCATTTCCTTATAACTATTAGCAAAAAGGAATACATCAGCTTATTCAAGATATATGGTACGATGCTCTGGACTGATTTGTACGCCTCTTGATTGTTCATTACGCAGTCTATCGCATAGCTGAATATTGAGAAGACACAGCCTTGATGGACACGAGTTTTTGTTTCGAAGGAGTCTGTCAATTCCCCATATACACCTATACCATGGTATGCTGATAAAATGCCTTTATGAGCCGCATGATCATCTCTGGGACACGGTCACATTCCATCAAATTTGCTATCTCGCATTGCTATGAGTCTATTTAGCAGAAAAGATGCGGTTTTTTTTCCGGAGATAGGCTGATTCCTCGGTAACTGTCGCAGTACGTCCTGCCATCGTTCTTAGGAATTGAAAGCAGAATTGCTTTGTCTTTCTGGTATTATTTCCTTTTGACATACCAAAAAATATATTTGTTGAAGGCGAGTTACGAACGATGATGGACAATATTTGAAGAATTCGGCCTGAAGACCATCTTCTCAAGCGATGTCCATTATCCTAGTCTATCCCATAGTGGTTTGCAACTGCAAACATATGGTCCAACGAGCGAATTAGCTATCGCCTAGACGATAGATGGCCCATCTTGGCTAAGTTTAGCCTCAAAAAATTTCTTCCACCTTATGAGATAATCCTTAATACTCTTACTCCATTGCTACCCCTTATCATTTCATTAATCGTTCCCGAGTTATAATTGCTTTGTGAAGATGAAGAACAGAATAGTATCCTATTATTACCTAATTGAGCCGCCGTCTCCATTCTCAAGGCCATATCGCTCCAATAGTTAGCATTCGTGTTTTTGGTAGCTTTTTCAGTTAAATAGTTGTTTAAATAGTTGTTTCCAATACTCAACTAGTGCTTCCTCCAATACTTCCTAGTAGCATAATTCTAGAGTGGAAGTGGCTGACTTTCTGAGATATTCCTTTAATTAGGACCAGTATTCATCGTTCCAGAGATGTCATTGGTATTTATTTCACTGAGTTGTTTCAATAATTCGTTTTGAAATGCGGTCACTGTCCTCAGATTTTTTAGTTTGAGATAGTTGAAGGATCTTGGGGGATGCTTTTTATTGCGAGTTGTCAGTTTTATGCGGGTTTTGGCTCGGATCATAATATGGCTAAATCCATGAAGATTGCTCGTTTCAACGCTGCGATATCAAGGTTGACTAGGAGTTCCACTTGATTAGATGTCTTTTACGATGCCGAAATATATATTGGTAATAAAAAGCAAAAGAAGGCAGAAGCAAAACGTTTTAGCAAAACGAAGAAGGCGTTCTCCACTGGCACACACTCTGATGCCATATCTACCAATTGTCGAGTTCATCGGCGGTATCATGATCTACAGTCTGCTTCGATTATAACTATGTCATGCTTCGATAGAGATTTTGTTAGCAATTGAAATTCTACATAGGACTTATTTTATTATAGTCATCTACTGATAGAGTTGAAGCATAGACATTGATGGCTGAGATGTTGCGGAATCTACCTTTAAAACGGGCATAGGCCATACGGTCGCTTAAAGATTTCCACACAGTCAAAGCGGAGTCTTTTCAGACATGATAATCGCTATACCGTGAGTTATCCAAGACATCACAGTGGTATTAGCCAGTATCTCAGTTCTAAATCAGGTTAATAATTAGTCGAGATCCGAAGTGAGGAACATCTCCGACAAGAAGGCGATATTTAGAAAAGGTGTGGGCAGTGATCGCTTGGCTTGCAACGCCCATAAGCTGACGTTCCACTGTGTTACGGCACCTCACCGCGCGCAACCTTAATGAAGTACTACAAAAATGAATGATTTAATAATTTTTGGCGTATTTTGGAGATTAAACTAAGATTTTCAACTCAACTTAGCAATGGTTCCATCTATAGTTTACACATCTATAGTTTCGATAAGAGTAGAATTGTTTTTAAATAAGTTCTTAACTTACGTCCCTATTCCTCACTATATTAATATTTGATGAAAGCATATGATATGAACTCTTAAAGAAAGAGAAATTTACGTACGAAGATATGGTCGATATGAATAATAGGCTTCCGCGGGAAAAACGATGTTTGCAATGAAAAAAATTAGGAGGGACATTAATATCAATCGTCAAGTAATCCACTATATCCTTGATGAATATATGAGGCATTTATTTGCATTGCTATTGCTTTGTCAGCTGATTTATGAAAAATTTTTAGAGCTATCATTTTGTTATTTGTCATATAAAAAATAATTGACATGGGTGGCATTATACTCCCATTCGTTGCTTGTTATTTAATATAATTTAATGAAAAAAAATTCCCCATTTCTCCACAAAGAATAACTAAATCGTCATGAGAGTTATGGGCGACGCTTTTGCAGAATTTCCGTTCATTAGAAAAAATTCCATAATGCACTATAAATTCCATCTTAATTTTTACCTCAAAAAAAGTTTTCTTTGAAATCAGCAAAAAATTAAATTTTTTAAATTTTCTTTCAGAAGCAAACTCAATGAAATCAGTTTTGGCAAAAATTTTTATTGAAGAGTGAAAGGAATTAATGTAGTCGCTTATCTCTTTCGATTATTTTCTCCAGAAGCAAATCTTGGAACAACTATTTGCTTATTGTCATTGAGTCTTATAATGATAGAAATAAGGGTGGTCAACACCATTCGGATTTTTTAAAGACAAGCATATTCTTTTTGGTTATGCAATTTTCAAATGGTAATGACTTATGTGATTAGCGAGTAGAATCATTTAAATTCTATAAAACTTAAGCACTGATTTGATTTTCCACGGATCTTGCAGCAATTCTTGAAAAATCCTTCAAAATTCTCAAAACTTTTATCTTTCTATAACTATTTTGGCATCTGGATGAACAATATCTTAATTTTCATTTTTTTTCCAGTATATTCCAGTTCCGGTAGTTCCAGTATATGGGTTATATGATGATGAAATTTGCTTCTGGCGATCGAAAGAGATAAGCGATTTATCTGTAAAAAAACTTCTTGAAAATCTTATGATTTAGATGGAATAATCTGGGAAACAAAGTTTTATTGGAAGCGAAAATATTGATGAAAAGTATTATTTTTATTTTTATTATTTTTATTATAAGCGAAAATATTAATTTTTTAAGTTGATTTTGTAAAATGCAGTAATACTAAAATAATTTTCAATACTAAAATGAAAAAATACTTTTCCGCTTCCGAAATTAAATGGTAGATAAAAATTAAAGAGAGAATGATAATTGGTTATCAAATTAAAACTTTAAAAAAAGATTTCATGTGGCACTCGCCATCACTGAAACTGCAGATGCTAGCAATCACTGCAATTTACTGAAACCATCGAAAAATTTCAAAGCAAATAACGAGTGTCGAGTGTGTAAAGTTTATTTGCTTCATCGTCTCTTTACTTTGAATCATAAGCAAATTTCTGAATGAACTTTTGGAAACTTTTCAAATTCTTTATTCTTTTCTCCAATTCAGTTCCTCCATTCCTCCGTTTCGTGGCCTTATAGTAGCGTAATTTAATGATTGCATATTTCATTTTTTTATAAATATTTTTGATGGATGGTTATTAGTTTTTTTCTCAAAATTTTCTATGAACTTTTCTATTTTCTAGTTTAAAAAAATTTGTAACTTTTTATTTAAACTATCGATCAAATTACATAATTTTGTTAAAAATTTCATAGAAGATAATAATATTAAGCAAATACTTGGTTAACTCTTTGGAAAAAATTTTTTTAGTCCGACAAGTTATAATCGAGCTGAGTCTAACCAGAAATGATGACCTCTTGCTTTTACTTAAACACATGGTTGACACTCATAATTTTTATTTAATCTATCGTGGTTCTTAAAAGGATGAGATTATTTTCTCAGAGAATCAAATGCGGATAAAGGTATAGCTGCACCATCTGAACTATTCTAATAATAAGTTTATTACTACAGATGTACGATGTCGAACTGGCAAGAAATATTTAAGAAAAAGCTACCGGATTAAAGCGCTACGAGAGGGCTCGAAACGGACTATGGAAATACAGTGGTCTAATGCTACATAATTTCAAATAAATCACAGTTAATAACAATTAATTTATAATTAATTTAAGTCTAAATCTTAGCCAAATGGAACAATGATATATATTTTATTAATGTAATAATGATGGTAATATTACAATAACCGGGGATTATAATGAAATACCCTCACATATGAAGAATACTATATAAGTATGCTCAAGCCATGATTTAAAAAAACCAACAGAAACGCTGAATAACCTTACTAAAATAAGATTTCGACAACTGCTTTATATTAATCGTTACATGCAATGCTTCCATAATCACAAGGCTGAATTAAAGAATTAAAGAATTTCTAAATTAAAATGAAAAGTTAAAAAAAAATCTATTTTGACAAAGTTAACATGTAAATTGGTAATGATAAGGAATAATTGGGTCTTGAAACAGATAAAAATATCAATGATTTGCTAGTTTCAATTTAAAGGAATTATGGTTGCAAAATTCTCAATTAAAAGAAATAGCTGTAACCATTCGATTTCGACAAAAATTCAATGTGATCATTTTATTCTGGTTCAGAGAGTTCTACCCAAATATATCGAGGGATCTCCATAACATTCTGCAGTAAATAGCCTTTAGTTCGATTATCTAGCATATCAAAGCTATTAGTGAGAACAATATGATTAGTGCTTTCCTTTGCTATGCTTATGCTTTCCTTTTTCATCAGTTATGCCATGAATTATTACGTTATGAGGTCTTCTGAGTGGTTTTTGTAAACCATATTCCAACTAATTATTATATGGCACAAACACCATTGTTGAAATTCAGTTTCGATGATTATAAGGATATGCAAATAATATCCTCAATGAAGAAAATTCAGCTTTAACCTTTTAGAACATTTCAGTTATTTGATTAAAATACCTGGCTATGTTTTCTTCGAGATAGGCCTGGAAATTCGTTTTATCATAAATTATTATTCGTTTTATCATAAATTTCACAAATTTTTTTTTGGAAATTTCGATTTACGTTGAAGCTTTGGATTAAAAACTTAAAATTGCAATAATTCAGTTGAGTTATCCATCATAAAATATAATAAAATTCAGCGAATCTTTAAAAACATTGATTGCACCCTCATAGAAGTGACCTATCATACCAGATAATGATGCAAAAAAAAGATTACAGTATGCTCGTTCTTGTGCACTACTGAAGAAATAAAAGACGATATTTCCAGATGTTTTTGAGAATTTTACAGGTTTTAAAGATCGGAGTTTAAATCTTTTAATTACTTGCTTATTTTTACCTATTTCATTTAAACCGCTATGGAATTGAAAGTTACTGTGAAAAAAATTTTTTTAAAGAGCTTTCACCATTTCTGGTTAGGTTCGCACCACTCGCACTACTGGCTTGTCGCACCAGACAAATTTTGCCGAGGAGTTTTAATGGTAATAGAGGCATGCATAAGCCGCCAGTATAATCTGACTGTAAAAAAGTTACAAAATACAAAGCTTATATGAAATGGTTTTCATTTCGAAGAAATTTTTCCCATTCGTGTATTTCACAAAGATTAGAACAAGTAGATCAAATAATTTTGCTAGAGATCCATTAAGTAAACGCTGGTTTTTTTTTTAAAGAAAAAATAGTTGAATTAGCAAGCTGTGGAATATTTGGAGAAACCTTTTTATTTGAAATAACAAATAAATGAGCATTCAAAAAATTTACAATTTACAATTTACAATTTGTATGTCATTTAACTGACCATAAAAATGAAAAAATTGTTGGCAAATAATCGGAGATTTCGTTTTTTATAATTGAAAGCATCTTTTTTTGCGACGTCATATTTCATTTCATCTTGAACTTAAACCGATTTTTATTTCACCGGTGCTAACGAGAAGAAATCTGGCAAATCCTAGTCAACATTTTGATAATAATTTTTCGCAATCAAAACATCCTGAATCATTATATGCATTTGATTTTATCTATAAATTTAAAGTTGGAAATTTGAAACAATATCAAATTTTATTGGTTTTTGACGATTTAAATGTCTTAAAATGGAACAAAAAGTATACAGATGTTTTAAAACGAGAAATTCGATAAATAGAAATGATAGCAATAAGAAGGCTTAGGCTTAGCGCCAGTTACAAAGTTACTACAAACAAGGTGGCTATAAAATTATTTTTAAATACAATACAAGTGTCGGAACGTAAGGCAGTAATCTGCAATTTAAATTTTTAAAACTCTATCGAAATGAATCTTTCTATAAATATAATGCAGGCTAGTAAAAAACGCTGATAAGATCGCAAGTCAAATGAATTCAATAACGATCGAGGTGTCGAATTTTAAATATTTTATTTCCATATCCAATGGCCAGGCGAAATCAAAAAATTCCAGCTGGGATAGCTACAACCAGAGATACCTGTGGCTGAAAATGGCGAAAAAAGTTGCAAATATGACCAGGTCATTTGGATAGCACCTGCTATGCCCAGCAAAAGAATTAATGAAATAAGGGAGAGAAGAGTTGGAGAAGATATTAGAAAATATCCCATAATAATAGCAGAGTGCCCCATAAGAGAAGTACAAAATAGCTTTTATTATGAGAAGATTAAAAACCATAAATCTTCCACCCATCTTAAATTAAGCTCCCAAAAGATCATTTTTGGTCACTTTATGCTTCTATTAGGGAAACGAGTGAGGAGCGTTGGAAGAGCTGGGCATTTATATTTTATGTTTGATTTTATTTACTATATTATTTCTTTGTAATAGGACAATTGTTTCACTTTACTTTCCATATATATTTTGCATATATATTTCGTATATAATTTATATTTTTTCATTAATAAAGGTTTAATTACCCAAGTTTGAGGGCTCGCAACGAGAAAAGTAAGAAGAGAACGCAGAGTTGTTAAGAAATAAAAGTCCTGCGTGTCAGGAAACTCATTGGAACTATATCGAAAAAACATAGTGGAACGGATTCTCGAAGGAATTTTATAAAGGTAGAGACTGGAAGTGGGAATCACCGTGCTCCCAACGAAAGATTTATATTGCTAATTTTAATTTTTTTCTGTACAATACCTTCTTTCGTCTGATGAAATCTCTCTGGGATCACCACCAGCTTCAAAATGAAAAACAAGAGAACGAAATGAAATAAAGAAAAGTTTACATCTATCTGGCTGTAGTTACGTATTTACTAAGGAGCTGCGAAACTTAACCAATTATAGTGCAAGACACCATGAAGAAAGCTATTTTCCTTTGACCAGTCGTGACTAAGATATACCTCACATACTCACCAAGTAAAATAGCACATAATTGCATCCTTCGCTCGAATACCATCTGCATTAAGAATATCGTCACAAAGCATCGTCCACGCCAATTTAGCCATGTTCTTTGTCATCCATCACAGGAATTTAGGGGATGGCCATACGCCTGGTGAATTAATCAAGATCTGGAAAGATACAGTTAAAAAAGAATTTGAAGATATATGCAGCCATATACAGGCTTAGATAATGTAATAAAGAGTAGATTTAGTTATTTTCAGTATTGGCACCTGAACAAGAAGCTTGGAAATGTTTTGCTTTTATCCCCAGTGAAGTGAGGAAAACAGCGAATGGTGAAAGTAAAATACTAAGGTGCTAAAAAAATAAAACTAACCAACTACAGTCAGTTAGGAATTTGTTAAGACAATTTGGATTGAATCAGCGCAGAAACGCCGGCTTAGAGGAAAAAAGATTGCCAAAAAGTTTCGAGAAGGGTTCTGATATTAGCAACCGATTGAGATCAATAATAGGTCAACGACAGCAAAAAAATATTTGTGACAGGCGTATGATTCGACAAAAATAAAGAAGAAGATTGAAAAAGGAAGAATTTTTAACTGAAGAATAGATCAAAGCCTGGATAAAGAAAAAGGGAGTTGCAAATAGTTGCCATATATCGAGTTCAAATTTGGTTGACCCACCAAGCTTTGTTGCGAAGTATGGGATGGTAAAATTTGACAAAAAAGGCTGGGTTCTAACATCAATTTATCAAGGATCGGAAAAAAAAACGAAGAAAAAAGTTTGATAACATGAATGCGAGTGGTGCTTGCGACGTATTTCTATCGCCGTCCTCATAAAAATTTCTGCCCTTACTAAAATAACTAGAAAGATGAAGGCTAGATATAAAGGCTAGATGCTTTATTTATTCAATTTAATTTTTGTTGATTAAAATGAAATTTGCAAAATTAATTAATTAAATTAAATTAATGAATTGTAATTTTAATAATAAATTCGCCTTCATAAAATTTGTTATCTCAACTTCTATAGAATTTTTTTCGTTGAGAAGTCCTGAGAAAATGCCAATTCCATTTTCCGTTTTAATACTAAAAAATATTTAAATTAATGGCAACCTATAGATCTTAATGGTTATAGAAAAGGTTATGCTTTTCTGTTCGGCTATGTTCATTGATCATTGTGATCGACAGATTTTTTCCATGCCACAAAAGACTATCGAGCTAATCATGATTGCAGAAGATTCGCTTTCTATTAACTTAACAATTATGGTTTAAGATGCGATAATGCTTTTGGGCAATTTTCATAGAATCTTATTTATTAAATAACTGCAATATTTACTAATTGAAATGGTAATAATTGAAATCTTTTTTTAAATTTCAGACATTGAAAAAATTTTTAGAAAAAGAAAAGTTTAAAAAAACTTCACACCTCGAACAGTAAATTTTGAGATAATAAGGGCCAATACCTGCAAATGGTGTTGTGCTTCTCCACTTGAGGAAACAAACGTTAGATTAGATCATTAATGAGTCAAAAGCATAGCTAAATTAGTTAATATTAATATCGTTCAATACTTGGATATCGAAGTATCGATGATTTTACGGACCACTGATTAGTCTCTCAGTTATTCCTAACATATTCAGGTGAAATTATTATTGCCCAAATACACCGCCTTCTAACCGATTACGATCCAAGAATGAAAGTTTCAGTGTAAGCTTAAAATAAGAATAAAAAGCATTTTTATTTTTTGTTCATTTTATTTTTTTGTTCATTTTATTTTATATTTTTAAAGCATCGTTATCAAATAGGCATGTCATGGCTTAAAGCTAATAAATAGTTGTCAAATAAAAAACGTCGAGGCTCGACATTTATTGCCCATAATTAAATACAATAAAAGGAAAAAAAATTTTAGATGGTAATTTATTCTAGCAATTATCATAAATAAAGAAAGAAGCAATCTAAGTTTTGATTTGCTTTATATTTGAATAATTTCAATTTATTGCCTGTTATAGCATTAGAATTTAACGGATAAATCACAACATTCAGCGGAATTCAAATCGACAAAGCCAGTTGAAACCATAAGTGAAATCAGATCTTTGAGTAAGTAAGAGTAAGTAAGTAAGTAATTCAGTTATATTTGTTTGAAAGCAAGCAAGCAGGGCGACAGGGCAACGAACCCTTCCTATCTGAAATTTTACAGATGAAGCAGAAATATAGGTACTAGAAGAATTAATAAGTACTAGAAGAAAACCGAAATAATAACTAAAAGAGGCAAAAATAGTAGCAAAAATGGTAAAAAAAGAAGCGACATGCCATGACATAGATTGGAAAAGTCTTAAATTATCTGATATCCAATTTATTCTAAAAATTTTTATAATGTTACATTTTATTTCTATATTTCTGAATAATTGGGGCATAGAATGGCTTAATGAGTTGTTGCTCAACTCGAAGCGTCGTTTCTAAGGTTCTATCTCCAAGTAAACCTGTTCGAAAATCCGAGTGATGATGGCGACTCACCTGCACTTCCATCGCCAAAGCATATTTATCTAGTGCGATAAGCCAGCGGAGCAAACCATATAACCAGTGATGGTTTTCTGGATAATCGATTTCAACAATTTATCGTAAAAAACTTATAAAAACTTATACTTATTATATACTTCTTATTATATACTTATTAAACTTAAACTTATACTACCTGGACTTAATTTCATCTAAACGAGGCATTTCTGTTCATTTTCAATTAACTTACTCAGAATATCTAGGAAAGCCATCTTATATTTTAAGTGAGGTCTAACGAATGCCTTTGCACAAGGAAAACTTCAGATTTACTTTTAAACGCTCTTTTGACTAATATTTTGGAGAATCTCCGCATTATTAACCTTCCTCGAATTTTCAGTATTTATGCCAAGATCTGATTTATGATCCGCACAAAATCTGATTTATGATCCGCACATGATTTATGATCAAAAGAACATCATTTATAGAAATAATAGAGAGTTTTTCATCATAATAATATGCAGAATTTTACACTTTTCCAAGAACACATTTTGAATTACTTACTGTAAAGTCACCTGTTCTTTAATTTTGTCATTCTGCATCACTATTAAACTCTCTATAAGTGACTGATTATTTCTTCCTTTAACTCTTCTTTGTTTATTTATTCTTTTATTAAACGCAAAATTTCTGGTTATGAAGGAAATGCACGATTATGACAAAGGATAATGTTCCTCAAAACACTTTCCATAATCGTTATTTTGCAAGTGAGCGTGACTCATCCTTATCAGTCATGGATAACTCTTTTTTTAAATGATATTAAATGCATATCCATCAAGAATGATAACGATTCAATATAACATCTATCGCATTTATATTAAGAACCTTGACAAATTATTATATTGCTCGTTCACGAAAAAATTCTTAATATCGATAAATAAAAAAGAAAATTGCTATGATCGACCGTAATAAATGATAAAATGTGCAACCTGTAGAAATTACCAATTTCTTGAAATTTTGTTTCTTCAATGAATGTAAACTGCACTATCTTAGCGAGTTCAGTTGAAATTTGCCAAATTTTTTATAATGACAGCTATAATTTTATTCCACTTCTGCTCGAGGTGGTGCTTCTGCACCATATCATATTTGCGGCCAGTGTTCATAAGATCCTCTAGCAGCACCTTCAGATTAAGGTAAATGAGAAATGTTTATATTTTCGATGTTTTTGCAAGAGATAAAATATTCATAGAAACAAAGGGTTAAATAAAAGCTTACGAGAAGATAAATGCTGGATTTAAACTAAAACACGCGCAAATATGCGTGCAAATTGCTATGAGGCCAAAAAAAATCAAATCTATATATATATATATATATACATAAAGATATTGATTATGCAAAAAGTCTCAGAAATTATCCAACGTAATCTCTTAGCTCTGTTATATGTCTCTCTTGATCTCGCTATCACTATTTGATTTTAAAATTTTAGTGAAAAGTGTCGGTCAGTGGCAAAATAATTGCCACCGAGAATCAAGGCTTGAGAATCAAGGTATTTTAATGTATATTGCATAATTCTCTTTTTATTCAAATTTTTTTTTAAAGAAAATTTTTAAAAGATAGGTTTACTAGTGTTGGAAGTTGAATGTCAGTATTTGCATTATGAATTGAGCAAAAACCCACTGAGCTATTCCACTGTCCATTGCGTATGCATTAGGTGAACCCACCATAGGCGTGGGCAGAATGATATTCAATGCATGTGGATATATTTTGCGCAATCATTCTTTATTAAGAGTTTCATTTTTTTTATTCACCATGCAAATTTTTTTTGAGGCTTTGGGTCATATAATTAGTTTGTGCCTATCTGTCTACCGTACAGTCATATAATATAACTGCGGAAAATGGCTAACGAAAGCAGAGTAGCCTAAGAAGCCTCTTTGACCACTCTTGTCTAAGATAGGTTTTGCGTAATTTGCAAAAATCGTACATGATTGCATCCACCTTTGCTCATTATTGAATTATAATATGGCCATAGATCTTACGATGGTTATGCCATGTTTTTCTATATCCATTGCCGCAATTGACGCAATTTAGATTGGACTGATACATGAGAGATTTTGGGATTTAGGCTTAGAGTATATGCCTAACTGACGATGAAAAAAGAAAAGAAATGAATAGATATGGCATCACAACGAGCGACTTGGAAAAGCTTTATTTTTATAGCCAGTGGAGCCAGTTTCTTAGTGGCTAGAAAAGAAGATTTTGGGAAGATTTTTGCACTGAATAGACTCGAAGAAGAAACAGGATCGAAAAACTTATTATACGATCCGATTCAAGTTGGATGAGCACAAATGACTTCCGTTAAGAAAAAAAAAATATATGGCTAATGCTGACATCTCTGGTTAGAAATTTTTGCCAGGGAATCACGTGGCCAATGGAAGCGCAACCAACATCACCTGGGTGCAAGTTTGTTCTTGTCGGGGCAGAAATCGCTTTATTTTTTTGTTTTTCAACACATTAAGCTGGACCACTATCCATTCGACTGTGTTGCCCCTAAATTATTTCATATTAGACAGATAATATAAAAGTTAAATATATTAACAAGCAGTTTCATTTTTAGCATTGGAAGAAGCGTCAATTTTTATTGCAAAATTTTTTTTGAGAAGAAATGATTCTAGTAAAATTGGCATGCACATAAACACTTTTCTGGATATTTTTGGAACGACCCACGTATTTTTTAGAACGTAAAATTTTTTTAAATCGATACGATAAAGATACGACAAAAAAAGCATCCACAAATCAGCTGATATAATAGAAATAATGTCCATAAATAGTGCGATAATTTCGGTGAAAATCAGTGATTTCGGAATCATTACTTTAAGCAAAAACAAGCTTTTATGACATTTTTCCGATTTTTTACTACAGCACTAATATTTAATGTCGCGCAAACTCAGTTTGCTCATCGACCACCACTTGGTTGATTATTTTTATATGTTCTTTCTAAAATTCCCAATGAATGAAATAAGCATAAATCCCAAAATCCTTAAATTTGGAATTTTGGCATGAAAATTATTTTAATTCTTGTTTTGCATTTATTTATAAATTTGTTTGATTAAATCATTAATTAATTATATTTTAGCTTGTGCGGTCGATAATGATTGTCGAATTTTCGAATTCTGTTTCAACCGGCAGTGTAAGTTGGACTTTTTAAGTAAGTTAATTTGCAGGATTTAAAATGATAAGTTGGAATGCAGTATAGCAACTACTTTTCAGATTGTCCTGGAGGTTTTTGTCCTTTAAATATGGTATGTGCTGGAAATCAGTGTGTTCGGGATCCACTGGCACCACCATGTAAATGAATTAATTTAGATTATTTTATGAAAATTTTTGAGAATTTTGGTCATTCTGTTCCTCACAGTGCTACGATTTATTGTGCTACGATTTGCAATTTAAACTGGTTGTGCTTTAGAGCTAGCATGGTTTTTCTCCTTTTTTTGCACATTGAATGCCAAAATTAATTTCAGCATGCCCAGATGGATGGACACAAAATGATCAATTCAAGGCATGCTATATTATCGTAAGTTGCAAGTCGATGTATTTTATTTTCAGTACTCTCGGTTTACGTTTTCTGCCAAATTAATAAAAAAAAAACTTCAGAACCTTGGCTCATATAATTACATTGGAGCCAATATTGAATGTACTGCTCGAGGAGGGCACGTCACTTCTGTGCATTCACATGCAGAAATGAACTTCATAAATAGTAATTCTATCATATTTTTATGTTATTCATCTCATGTTACTCGAGGTCAAGTGCCTTTATTTTTATTCCAAAATACGCTAAAAGGCATCGTTCATTCGAAAATATAGAAGTGGACTTTAAACATTTCAAATTTAACAAATAATTTTAGGTCTCACTGGTGGTAGTCCATTTTGGATTGGGCTTCGCAAGCACGGTTTCGTTTACCAATGGGATGATGGAACAGCAGTAAATTTTACCAATTATAGAGGGCGGGAACCAGATAATTGTTGCCCCAGAGGAGCTGCTTTTTGTACACTCGTCAATTACATAGGTAGCGCTGGTCAATGGGATGATGCTGGCTGCAATGAGGTTTGGCGTCCACACCAAACAAAAATTGTTTGTAAACGACCACTTGCTTAAAATAATTTGCTAATTTTTTATTTTTCATTTCATTTCAGAAATTCACAATTTATTTCCATTCTTCTGGTTTAAATCTAACTTAATTTTTCTGAATTAATTCAAACTTTAATTTGAAAGTATTGAGAGGGAATAAAAGATATAAAAATAAGCCGTATTACATTCGGATTAATACTGTCATCACGCCATTACAATCGGTACAGCACGCCATTACAGTAAATAATTTTTAACAAGAGTTTGCTGTGTGTTGAAATTTCCTAATCAGTAATCTGTGAATAATTCGTGGCTTATGCGACTTCTCGACGATCCATTAAAACTAATAAAAAACGATGGACACTAATTAATAATGGAAAAGATCAGCAAATGAATAATTTTCATGCACTTGTGAATATCTGAATATCACGAAGAAAGAGGAGAATTGCTGGAAAAGTCATTTCATAAAATATGGAAAAAGAGAGGGATTCAAGAAGCAAAAGCATATAAAAATCGAAGGAAAAATAAAAATACTAGAACATGAAATAATAAAAAAGTCACTATAATTCTGAGAACTGAGAAATAGCTAAATATGGAAAAATAACAAATAACTGGTGATGTAATCTTCATCGGACATGGACCAATTTCTTTCTAACTGATCATTAATCACTGAATTAGGAAGTTTTCCTTTAGTTCATCCACGAATATTTGAAGTAAAATTCATAAAAAGTTCTATGAGTATTTGGGTAGCATTTATGAATAAAATTTTCTTCATTTAACTTAGAGTAAAGCTTATGAAATGGAAAATCGTTTTTTGAATTAGGCACTAAGGCATGTCTTTAGCCAAAATTTTAAGTTTGAATTCGACGAGATATAGAAATCTTTATCCATTTTTATTACTGATTAACTGGCTATCATCACTTATGAGGATTATGAGCTTTTTGTGCATTCTTATTTTCATAAGATTTATTCAAGATTTTTAAAATTCATTTTATTTTACCAATAAAAAGTAAATTTGAAAGGGGGATTATTAAGCTTAAGGAAATACAAATGAACTGTGGGTATGGAGATTTGAATTGTTGCTGGCTTGTTATTCTTTTTTACCTATGTTGAGGTTCTACCTAGCAGTACGAGTATATAGTATATATATAGTATATAGTAGAATATAGTTTTCCAAAAGTCCACGCAGTGCTAGTGATCTACTTCCATAACCAAATGGCTTCGTGGCAAAACTTTACTGATCCGACAGTCCAGCAGAATAAACCAGAAATGATGAGTGCTCTTAGATAAAAACATATGGAATAGAGTTAATGATGGGCAAAAGTTGCATTTCGTATAAATCCTAGTTTAATATGTTGAAGAATTTCTGTCTTTAAAATAAATAAAGAGATTTTGTCGATGGTATTTTTCTGAAAGTGAATAGAAATGGCTCGATAAAATATTTTCTGCTATTCATCTGCAGCTGCATAAATTTCGGTATTAAATAAATTTTCTCAGTAATTTTTTTCACAGTTTCTATTTTCTTAAATAATTCATAAAATATTTACTATCCAAAAGTTTTCAGTATTTAAAATATTTTTTTTTGTTTTAGAATGTAGGCAATTTACACGAAAAAAAATTAAAAGCCTATTAAGGAGCAATATGGTAGAGTGGTTTAGATTATCATTGACTAAAGTACCGTTCAGATTATCATTAAGATTTCAAAATTCAACTTTGGCAGATGTGGGTGTATTATTTAAAAAATGCCATTAATATCGCTAATACTTCTCTATCCCGGAATGATACATTCTAATAGCCAATGGAAGGAATCTTAGTGGAAATAACGAGTGCTAACTTAACCACCTTTTAGATTTCTAACACTAAAAATTTATAAGAAATTGTCTTTATATAGAAAAAATATTCATTTGGTTCAAATAAGTCTATATAGTCTTATTAAGTAAAGTTTAGGGTTTTAGGGCTTACTGCTTTTGACTGCTCCATTGGCTGCTAGTGTGACTAGAAATTTTTACTAAGTAGTCACTCGAAGATGGAAATAAAGGTAGGGCACCGCCTGGAATTTCAGTGAGATTTTTCCCGATGAAAGCCAAGTCCTCGCCTTAACCCACTAATCTGAGCCACTATTCACTCAGCTATTCAATCTTCTGGTTTCACATGAAAATACCACTGATTTTTAACAATTTTAACAATAACAATTTTAAATAATACAATTTTCAACTACTGTGATTACTTTCGATTAGATAAATAAAAAGCTTTTTTTCTTGTTTCCCGTTTTAATACATTCGCATAAATGGTTGAATGCTGGTAAAGTTTATTCACGGATTGTTTTTCAACCATTTAATATAGACAATATACGAATACTAATTAAAGGTTCTTGAAAAAGATTTATCAAAAACAGAGATATTGAACGAAGAGCGAATATTTGCAAATCAGCTGGTGTAATAATATACACATGAACACTGTGTATTCACTAAATATCTGCCTTAACAATAATTGTTTACACACCAGTGGAAATTTTTCCTGGAAAGAAGGCGCAGTATTCTTCCTATTCTTGCTTTTCATATACAAATCGGTTACCTTAGTTCCTTCTTCAATTTTTGTATCTATTTCCATCGACTTTTTCTTGCTGGTGCTACTCATAGAATTGACTTTCTGCAGGTTTCTGGAACTGGAAACAGTGAAAATTGCTGCGATGAATTGTAAAATTTTTAATTTACTTGATGCTCGAAATCGACTTAACCGCCTTAAACTCCTCCTAATCGTGCAGAAAATAAGAAAATTTGTTCAAAATATATTTTTTATTAAGATTATTCATTGTTGTTCAAGAATTGTTCATTTGATTCGAAAAACGAATTTTTTGTTATTGCAATATAGAATTGTCTTTGCATCATGATTAATTACTTAATTAAGTTGCTTTTCAATTTAATAAAAATTAAATTAAATTAATGAATAGAAAATGATCTCATATATATCCACATAAGTGGACAAGAAGAAAATCATTCTAAATCTATTATTATGTTGCAAAATTTATGTAAATATTCTCAAAAATGAGCAAAGCATGATTCAACAGGTCACCAATCTAATGAAGCAAAAGTCACAGAGGTGACGTCCAAATCGATGCGGCTATATAAGACTAGAATTCGAATCGTGGAGGATTAACGACAATGTCAGCTGGAGGATGGCTGCTGTAATTTTATTTTTGTTTTATTTTATTTTGTGGTGTTTACTATTTTGTGTGGTTAATGATATTCTAGATTCTAGATTGTCTAGATTTAAAATAAAAGGCGTAAAAGGTTTAATTACTCAAGTCCAAGGTATAACGAACTATCAATTGATTACGATACTTTTTTAAAGGGAAGAGATATCGAACCTGAATTATCAAGGAAAATAACCCCTTTTTTCGTTATAGTAAATTAATAATTATAACCTTGCGCCAATTATTTTAGCATTTCTCTACGTTTGAATTAAATGAAAATTTTTCGGAATCAAAGACCGTAGAATTACTTTGATGCTGAATGCACTGCTTGCACCTATTACATTTGCACGCAAAAATGAATGCACATGCATAATAATTTCATGTTTTTTATATCAGATGCTTCGGTTGATAAATTGGAATTTATCTTCCGCTCTTATTGCCGTTTTGGACTGAACTAGTTTTGGCTACAAGTGGGACGATGGGATAGCTCGAATTATCGATTCACTGAGCCAGATAGTTCTTATTCATATGGAGAAATCAGTTTTAATACGCACTTTAATATGCTAATTTTAGAATAAAAATAATAAAATGATTAAGTGCAAAATAGAAATAGTTAGAGAGGAGGAAGGCTAAAAGTAATACAGAAAGTAAGCGTAAGATGATGGGCACACAGCATAGCATATTGCTGTTTCAATTAAGGGCAATATAGTGGGGTTCGAATCTCTTCCTTTTAAGAGAATAAATCTCTTGTTAAATTAAAGATGAAATTCGAGTATGCTGCGGTCGCACTTTTATTTCCAAAAGACTTTCTGGCGAATGGTTATCATCCCAATAGATCGACGAGGACAAACCGGAAATGAAATGCTGTTGGGAGAAGATTCTCGATTAGTCCACTTTCAGTTGTTTGACATTCCACGTTTATTCGATTAACCTTATAATATGATTTATTATGCAAAAAAAATTATTATACAAAAATTATATTCTGCTCTCATTTTTGGATTTTATTGTTCCGAAGATTCCTTTTACTCTTCGATAGTAAATTGTTATATTTTTTAATCGTCCTATTTTTTCAACTAATTTTAAATTATACAAAATTTTAACGAATTGTATATTTTTTACAACAACGTTTAACGCTTATTTACTGTACTACTTTTAGCCTTCCTCCTCTCTAACTATTTCTGTTTTGCACTCAATCATTTTATTATTTTTATTCTAAAATTAGCATATTAAAGTGCATATTAAAACTGATTTCCCCATATGAATAAAGAACTATCTGGCTCAGTGAATCGATAATTCGAGCTGTCCCATCGTCCCACTTGTAGCCAAAATTAATTCAGTCCGAAACGGCAACGAGAGCTGAAGATAAATCCCAATTTATCAACTGGAGCATCTGTCATTTGGATATTTAATAAAGGCAGATATTTAAGGCAAATCTATATTTGCATTACTTGACACGGTAAATATATAACTTTTTCCTAAATTATTTGAAGCATCCTCAGGATTCCCTTTTACTTTATTTCGTCCTGAAATTAAATAAAACAAGAATAAAGTCAGTCGGGTTTTCTACCAAATTTTTTTATATAAGAAAGTTTTTAATTCAAGTTTGATTAGAAAATTGATTCCCATTTTTTTAATGATCCATAATGATTCATAAAATTCAGCGATAAATCCGAGTTCTTCGAAATGTGATCTGAATCAGCTTGCCACTTGCGATTTGTAGTTGCTGAAAGTCGGAATATTGTAGCAATATTCACACGTTCGATAAGATATACATTTCGCATGAAGTGCCGACTACTCCGATCTTGATTGTTGCAATATACGCAGCGTCTGTTATTCTTTATCGTGTTTCTAACCAGAAGCCCTTAATAATTTTATATTTCATTCACATTCTTTGATAAATTAATCCTTCACAAAAAGTATTTTATATCATCAATAAATATTTAATAAAAGGGAAATCCAGTAGAAGCAATCGACCTCGACAATCATGCGATCTTGCCTAAGCAGGCAATGATCTAGATCGGTTGCATTTTTGAAATTATCGACATCGCTGTTTAATGCTTAAGTTCGAGGGTTCGAGATTTTCCCGTCGATTTTGGCAAACCTCAGTTCAGTCTGGTTTTTCTTGCAAACGAAGCGACCTTGGCAAAGCATTATTAGTATAAAACTGTTTAAATCGTTTAGTGAAGATTAATGAAAATTGGATAGTTGTACTTTGTATTAAGTTCATTTCAAAATAACAGAAATTAGTTTCGGTCAAAATCGGCCGGTGAACTTGCCCAAAATGAAATTAATTTAATTCATTAAATTCTGCAAATAAAAAATTTCAAAAGAATAAATTGAATAAGAATAAGTTGGACTGAAGTTCCACAGAAATCGACAACCCACAGAATTTAAAAAGTAATAAATTCAGCAGGATTATTTTCCATAAAAATTATTATCTCAACAATGGAATGGAACTATTTGGCGGTATAGCCGAGTTCAGATTACCAGTTGGGAGGCCCCAATAAGACTACTTTAAAAGTCTGGTGGTACCGTCCCATCATCCTAAACATCTATCGGAAAGTGACTTTCTGATAAAAAATCTTTTTAACCAATGAAGCAAGTCAAACGGTATTTGCTTTTATTTATTTACTCGTAAAAAAATATCTTGTTATTGTTATTGATGAAATTTTTTCCTGGAAATCTTTAATGCATCCAAGTGAACAGTTGAAAACTATGCTTCATATTTGTATTTGCACGGCTCTTCTTCAGTTTTATCTGCTCTCCTGTTTTTTTGGCCTGATTTAAGCCTGTTAATTTTTGGAATTTGTCTCCAACTATTTTAACGGAATAAGTAATGCCACTGATATCACAATGACATTTTCAAATTATTTTCATAATTTTCGTTCACAATTTGAATATTGAAGAAATATCCACAATATCCAGCGACACAATTTGTAGAACATTTTCTGCTGATCTTTGTATAATTTCTTCCGTTTTTCCAAAATATTTTTCTAGATTTTAATTTATATTATTGAAATTTTATAATATTAGAAATTAAAATAAGTAAAAAAACAATAGGCATTATGGAAATTGACAAATTTAATTTGGAGTGGCATAAACCGTTAGAGAAAGAAAATTAAGCAAATATTATCTTGCGAATACAAAAGCTTTCAAACTTCCAAATATAAATATGGCGCTCTTTTTCTAGTTGCTTGCTCTGCTGATCACTAGGATAAGGCCTCCTTGACAGGTCACCTAGTTCCATTTATCCCATCTATCCTCAACCCCACCTGGGTTGTAATGAAAAATTTACTATGCTTTAATGACAATTAAAATCCGCGAATGTGTGGATTTGAAAGTCCAACTGCAATAAATTTAAGCTGAAAAAATATCGCATAATCAATCTTTAAATGATTTAATATTTTATATTTTACGTTTATATTACTTATATCATTTAATTATATTTATTTATATAACATCAATCAATCATAATAAAAACAAAAATTTAAATTGACGATAAAATTAACGAATAATTTTATAACGAACGAAACTTCTATCGTACATTTTGGCCTATTTTCTATTTTTCCTTAATTCTACCGAAAAAGAAATCTCTTTAAGCGAAAAATCCATAAACGATTCTATGAGATGTAGTTTCGAACTCAGTTTTCTTCAAAAATATGACTCGAATATTTATTAACTGTAAATCATACTGACAGAATCGGAAGGGAAGAATTATTTAACATGTCTTCCTTGCCAAAGCTTTTTTATTAACCCATCGAAAACGATTATCTAAGTAGAAATTGAGAAGGCATCTTGGAGTATTTTTGGCAATTTCCATCTGAAAATTTCGAAAACCTATTTTCATTATTATCTTTTTTTTATTCATTTTTTTAAAAAATGACTTTTTTCCATAACAGTTGATTAAATTTTTTCTAGATTCACTTTTGATAAAATTTTCTTGGAAGAAAACAAGGTTTTTTTTTAAAAAATCGAAGATTTTGTAAATTTATTAAAGTTGGAAATCTTCCACATGTTTTAAATTATGCTAGAATGTTTCGCACTGAGATTTAAAATCAAGAAAATAGATAAAACAGAAACCAACACCTGCACTTGATGAGCCAAGCAACCAGTTGTTTCACTAGTTATACCGATCGTACTTATCGCGCTTTTAACAAAATTTTCCGGTGATGGAGCAAATAAAGATGGACGAGATTTCTGCAATATATGGAAACCAAATTCCAAAATTTCAAAAGATTTTTAGAAAGAAAGTTGCTAGTTTTTACAGATTTCAAAGTCCAGTAAGAAAAAAATTTTAACTTTATTAGCAATATTAACTTTATTGACCTATTAATTCGTTAATGATAAAACAACAAATTTAACATTTAAATTCAAAAGACCAAAAAAAATTCATTCAAAATTCTCTCACTGTTCATCGATAACCACTACTCAAAGCATACTTAGAAAACGTACCATATAAAAATCTTACTTCAATATAATAAAAAAGTGTCCGGTGCACCAAAATATAAAAATATTAAAAATATTTATCAACGATCCGATAGAAGTACAAACGGATGGCAATACCTAGATTTTTCAATGACAGATGTATTCCTACTAGGTTCTGCATTTCCACCAGTCATTATAATACTTTTCCACCAATAAACCAAAGCCTTGCTTCTCAAGTTTGAACTACAGTCGGCTACTCTCCAATTTCCAGTTCACTAGCCTTTTTTAACTCAATTATTCACTAGCCTTTATCATCTTCGTGGTCACAAGCATCGGAACTATCGACTGTATAATAATATTGGTACCAGCATATTCCCTCCGAAGTGTCGAAGAAAAACACATAACATTAATCTGTAAAAAAATTTATGAATTAGAAGAATAAAATTTAACAAAAACCTTAATACTAATTGGAAACTTTTAGATTTCGATTTGAATTTTTCGATTTGAAAATGAAGCGGGAAGATTAAAGATCCAGTGATTTTTCGACAAAAATGATTATGATTATGGTGAAGAGGATGATTAAAATGATAGCCTTGAAAATGAAGATGAAAAAGAGGCTGAAAATGAAATGGATGGATTCGGCAAAAGTCGAGGCATCATGGTTTCTACTTCTGTCTCTTGAGCCCTGTTATTTAATGTGAAATATAAGTGGTGCTGGAAACTGGGATATATTTCTTTCTCCAAGCAATTCTCTTGCGGAAAGATCTATCTTATCCTAGTGGTCACCTGTGACGCCGGTCAAATAATCAGAGCTGCAAAAGAAAGTAAAAAGGCAAAGAAGAAAAAGGTAGATAAATCGCTCTTGAGAAATTATTCAAGAATACCAATAATGAAGAAGATTGGGTGAATCGAAATTGAAGCCAAAATCATCTTTTTCAAAACCTAGTAACCTTCGCTGCAGAATATGCTGCTAACATAATAGTTTGTAGATATGCAGCCGCTGAAGATACGTTCACAATAATTCCTTTATTCCTTTCAAGCATTTGTGGCAGTACAACGGAACATAGCTGAAAAATCAAAATTATATTTAAAGATTTCTGATCGACCGGACACACATTAAAGTTTATAGCATTCGCATTGAAGAATTTGTCACCTAAAATGTATATTACTATTTAATGCTAACAAGTAATCAAGTGGATAGTGGATTAGATTGTCGTCTTGATATGCAAAAACTTGAATCTTGCTTGACATGTTGAAAAATCCAAGTGGTATTGACGACTCACCTATATTTCTTTAGAAGCAAGTTAACCGCAAAATAAATACTAACCACTTATTACTACTAAAAAAAATTAGAACTTTCCATGCATCTATTCTTTCATTAATTTTCAAATTATTTTATTTATCATTCTATGAAATAAAGTCTGATAAAGTGAAATAAGAAGGATAACTTCATGAAGTATACAAAATTTGGTCACAAAAATTACCAAGACACATGGAAGAGAGTTCACGATATTAACATTTGCGATAGTATTCAAACCTCCATCTACTTTGTGTAAGAGTTCGGGATATTCGTAACTTACTCCAACATTATTTACTGAAAATATCACTAATAAAAAGGCAAGGATCTGCACTGGTTTATAAGCTTTAAGATTTATAAATTATAGGAAAAATGGAGAAATATAAAAATATTTACTTAGGATGCCGATATCCAGGTTTTTTAATTCCGGAAATATTTTTTTTTCATATTCTTCCAGATTTGCTGATGAGAAATCAAAAACAATTACTTGAACCTAAACCATAAATCTTTAAGGCTTCGAGCATCTGATAAAAAATCAAAAAAATATCAAATAGCTTCCTTCGAGTGATATGTGCAAACACTATCGAATCAATCAACTGAATCAAGCTAAGGCTTATATCTTATAAACCAAGATTAAACTCATCTCAACTCCCGTTTCTTCTTGAATTTTTCTCTTTACATCTTCCAATTTGGATTTCGAACGTGCAATAAGCACAATGGAAAAGCCTCGACGTGCAAGTTCAAATGCATATTGTTTGCCAATTCCATCACTGCCACCAGTGACTACTAAAATTATTGCCTTCGCAGTTATTAGTGATAATAGTAAATATGATGATGATTACTTTAATGATTGAAATTTATGGTATTTAACGTGTTTAATAATAAATTATAGTAATATTAAAAATATAATAAAATGAGATAATTAAAATATTGTTCATCATTTTATGGAATAAAATCCATTCATCCGTGTAAAAGAACGAATGAATCACAATAGAAACTCTATCATACTTTTCAATGTCGGTAACTTTCTTCGCAAACTCATTTCTAAAAAGTAGTGAAAACTTTTAAAAAAACAAGTGAAAAAATTGCCTTACCTGCCCATCTGCTACCCGCAGCTTCTAATAAATTAATAGGTTTGGCGATTAGGTACGGATAAATGATTTTATAAAATGATAATAACCATCGATATATAATATATGCGACTGTAGCCCAACCAATAATTTCTATATTTAGGAAAGGCATTACCTCTCGTGTAAAAATAACTCAAAATATTCTGGATGAATGATGAGTTCCTCTGTATGTATCCTATATCAAAAGTCATTTAAATTTGTTCCACTGTCCGTAATGATGGACGGTTTTTGCATCAAATTTTTTTCTTCTAAAAGCACTCATCATTTCTGGTTCATTGCTAGTCTACCTCCATAATAGCACTTTACCAGGAGGTCATTTGTGGACAAAAGTAGAGGAACACTCTGATTTCACATCACTAAAGGACAGGAATCGAAGTTACGATAGTTTAGCACAGTTCAGCCAAAGTTGAATTTTCCAATTTTTTGTCGGAAATTTTAATTGCCTCAATTAAACTAAATGGTAACAATTGAAATTGATTAATTAAACGAAAATGTGAAACATCGATCAAAATCAAAAGCAATTTTATTTTTTCAGTGCTAATGAATGAAACAAAATTTTATTTTTTATTTTAAATCTTATTTTTCTGACCAATTTTTCGAAAAAAGCGATCAAAAATTAGTGAAAAATTTAGCTAATATTATGGAGAAATAAGGTCATTCAGTTCGCAGTAACAGCAAATCATCGCGCCTTTTAAAATATTTTTATTGATATTCTTAATTACATCAATAAAAATATTCTTTTTCTTGAAGTGACGTTTCTATCAGTTCCACTATCTACCAGGTTGGAGAGATACTTATGGATAGAGATCTCCCCCGGCATAAATCGGATCTCTTGCTTAATGATAGCTTTACTGGCATCAGCGAAACAGGAAACGAATCCAAGATGCATTGTCCTTGGGCCACTTGACACTTAAGCCTTTGAATGGCTTTACACGTTATTTAAATATTTAAAAAGTGTAGGAAAGAAAAAGGCTTTTAGAATAAAATGAAACGTGAATAAAATGGTGAGAAAACAACGAACAACTTCATACACATAACCTGCGAATTTCCGATTTATACTATGGACAACATTCTAAGTCTTGTCCCACTTGTTTCGCTATTTTATGTATTATTATATATTCGTGTTTTAGGAAGAAACAGGGTCGTTTGTATCGGAAATAAACCTGATTTTTTGCATTCATTTCGACTGAACTAGATCAACAACAGCTTTTCAATAGTATTTTATTAAACTGTATATAATACGGTCACCAACACCAAAATATATTAATAAATAATAAAAGTAAGAGGTTTGCATCCGCCATTTCTGGTTAGGCAAGCTCCACTGGCTGTTCGCAAACTCGCTAACGATAGAGGTGAGTCTTAAGCTGGATTTTTTAATGATAGGATTGATTCTGTCCGGGCACAACGCAAACCTTGCCACGACGATCTGTGCCATTGTTCGCTCGGCTATCCCTCCTCCCTCACCATCATTTGCAAAGCAATAAACCAACTTGCTTATTGCTTCATTTTTTCTTCGATTAACATCTCGATCCCCTGTAACGTAGAGGACTTCTAAATTATTATTAGCTGGATGGTCGAGTGGTATTTCTCTGATACTTATGGCTAAAGTTAAAAATTTCATTTTTTTTTCTCTTCAAAATATCATTTAAAAAAGACTTGGAAATCGATGAAACGGTGCTAAAAATGGCGCTACGATTGGAACTTTCAGCGAATTCACTTATTGTGACATTTACATCGTTTAAATGAAAATCTGCAGACTCATTCGTTGCTATATAAAACGAACCTCATTCCGCCTTTAAGGCTATCGATTTCATTTCATTCTTGGCTGGATGGTCCACGGTGTTTCTGTGTTGTGTAATAAGATATACAAGTTCGCAAACTGATTGTCACATAAAAACGGAACCACGACTTTCCGATCACCGCCATACTTATTAATTTTACCAAGTTTTTTTCCAGGCTTTTCCATTCTTATTCACTAAACATTGTCTTGGCCAATCATAAACCAAATGCACATTAATAATGGAATGATTTATTTGAATAAATGATAAGATTGACACAATTCATCCATAGAATCCTACTGATTTTTATCCTTCCAAAAAAGATTGTGTGGAAACCACAGTTCCAATATAATTCTAGTATTTATATTTAAGTTTCATATTCAGTAAATCTTTTAATTAACCATGAACAATAAAGATACTACTATAGACAATATAACATTCTTCTTTTCAGTAATGAATAATATCAGAATTGTATAAGAAAAACATCTTTCAAACGCCATAACCATGGCTTACCGATGCTTATCGATCGAATTATTCACTATTTTTGATCACAATGAGAATTAAATCAGTTTCGTCTCTGATTTGCGCGATTTTTGCTATCAAAAGACCATCAAAATAAAAAAAAATTCAAAAATAGAGGAAATATACAAAAAAAGGATTCAAGAAAATCGAATAAGGACAGGAAGACATGTAAAAGGTACAACAGGAGTCGATTCGTCAAGAGAAGACGCGATCTTAAAACATTCAATGGCCTCTTCATGTTGTTTTCCTTCTGCCAAGACAATTCCTAACAAGTGCCAAACGTCTCGATTCAACGGCTCTAGACTGATTATATCTCTGAAAAAACCATTATAGCCATTTAATATTCTTAAAATTCTCAAGACAAGTAATCCAAACAAAACATTCTGAAGTTAGCCGCAAAGTGGTGCAGACATTTTCAGTTAGATTATCAAGACTGCTAAATATTCAAGAAATTGAGCTGTAATATTCAAGCTGAAAGAAATGATTTATAATATAAAGAACTTGGAACATTTTGTCTATTTTTATTATAAAAGTGAATTTCAATACATATATATATATAAGAATTTCAAAATACGAACTTTAACATTTTTTCTGCCATGCGAATATTGCCTTCAGAGCGATAAATGTCAGCTAAATGCCGTAGTGAAGGAATATGAGATGGAGCTATGGCAAGAGCACCGAGAAAAGAAGTTTTGGCGTCAATTCGCAAACGCTCACAAACAAGCGATTCTGAACAGTGCTTGGCTCGAACAGCCAATAAACGACCCTTAATTTAGTGATGCAGATGACTTTTTCAAGAAATTAAAGAATGAAAGAAGCTGAAAACAGTCGAATAAAACTACAGTCTATAAGCAGTAATCTACCTTTAAATAAAGCACTTGATACGAATTGGGAAATATTAAGTAAGCCTCTTCCACACATGATTTAATATCATCAGTCCGACCATTTTCCAAAAATAATTCTACTAATTCCAACCATATATTTGCCTGCAAATATCAGTAACAATGAAAGGAAATTCTAAGCAATAAAGCAATAATGCAAAGAATTAATAAAACTTGTAATTGGAATCGACTAAAAAGAGATGCTGCAGCATTTGATCCCGACAAACCATCCGAAATCGATGAAGGCGCTGCACAACATTCAGAGTTATTCGATATTCCACCAAGAGGTCCATCTGAACAAAGTTATTTCTAGTCCTGTGCCAAGAAATTTTAAGAACATTCGCATTCAAAGAAGACAAAAAATTTACTAATAAAAAATTTAATAGAAATTAATGGTAATAATAATTAATGCAACAAAGATCTTTAGTATTTCGTAAATGGTGGAATGTAGACTAAATAACTGATAAAATTGCAATTAAATCGATCTCGAGAACCTCACTCGGAACAAATTAAGTCCTCTCAAAATTTCTGAAAGCTCAATGAAATAAAAAAAATTTATGATAGTTATAAAAAATTAATATTAATAAAAGAACCATTTAAATCTGTAACACTGCTCGTGACAGTCGCGGAGGATGTAAGTGGCGAAGGCGGTAAAATACCCAATGGAGCAGTAACCATAGGAGCAAGTGGTACCATTGCTTCACGACTGCTCATCGGATGGAACGTACAACCACGCATATCTCGAAGACTACTCTTTACTAAACATCAAAGCATTTACATAAAAATCAAACAAATATATTTGATATAAAAAATATAATATTTAATATAAAAAATAATTCTTTGAAGGGAAAATAAATTAATAAAAAAAAATAAAAATTGGAATTATTGCTAAAATTTTTCGTCGAAAATCAACAACTTTACAAAACTCATTAACTCTTCTCTTAAAATTTTTAAGAATGTTATCATACCTGTTTGAGAAACTACAGTCGTGGAATCATAGATTTCAGGCCGTTTCCAAAAATAAAACATTTCACGAGCTGTGAGAAGTGCATCATCAACGCGACCTTTAAATCTCTTGTGCCTTCCAAATTTGCAAAAAATTCTTAAGATTTTTTTAAAAATTTAACAAAATCAGATCAGAATCGGATAACAGAACAATATCACATAGGAAACTGATAAGGTAACTGATAGGTATTTTTGACTAACCACATTTGGAGTCAAGTTTGATTCTTAAAACGAGAAGCGTGTAATACGAAGGGAACTCGTCGAGAGCATCGACGATTAATTCGAGAGCGGCCTTCAGATCATTTTGCGCAGTAAATATAAGGGCAAGCAACATTATTGCAAATACATTTTCTGGATTCAATTCCAATACTCGTTCACACTCTTCTTTAGCTTTATTCAGATCCCTCACTGCAAAAACTTTTTAACTTTTTTCGAAATTTATATTACTATTCTCCTTTAAATTGTGAAAAAACCGACGTCATCGATTTTCCCTAATTTTAAATGAATCATAACTGTAGAAAAATAAAAAAGGCGAATATCCAAATTTCTTTTAGAAATTTATTTAGAGATATATTTATTTAAAAAAAAACGATTTTTTTTTAAAATTGATAAATTAACCACAAAAATAAAAAACAAAAAAATGAAGCCCCATTTCAAATTTACCATATTTTTTTCCCAATGTATATCACATGAGAATTCATAATAAAATTTTTCTCTTCATAGTGAATTCATCAAAAACCCAAAAAACAGCCTTTCAGCCTTATTGCTAAATCAATTAAATCACAAAACAGAAGATAATATCTAAAATTTACAGTCAATAAAAAGCGAAAAATTGAAAAAAATAAAAAGAAAAAATTCATAAGTAAAGAAATCAACCAATAAAAAAATCTGACAGTTTTCAGAATAAATAGATAATAGCCTCTTAAAATGGACGAAAAAAAACTATTGACAGATTCACGCAAAAAAAGCAGAGATGGAGAATGAACAAATGGAAAATAAAAAATACCAATAGCATATTGGCGAGCACAATAATAATGAGCCATGTCATCATAAGGATCAAGCGATATTGCCTTTTCGAACAGCGACAAAGCTTTTTTATGCATTTCTTTGCGACGTTTGAAATGTAATATAGTTTCAGCTTTAAGACTAAATATTAATGCATATTGAATGTGAAAAGCGATATATAATTGATAAATTAACCACAAAAATAAAAAACAAAAAAATGAAGCCCCATTTCAAATTTACCATATTTTTTTCCCAATGTATATCACATGAGAATTCATAATAAAATTTTTCTCTTCATAATGAATTCATCAAAAACCCAAAAAACAGCCTTTCAGCCTTATTGCTAAATCAATTAAATCACAAAACAGAAGATAATATCTAAAATTTACAGTCAATAAAAAGCGAAAAATTGAAAAAAATGCAAAGAAAAAATTCATAAGTAAAGAAATCAACCAATAAAAAAATCTGACAGTTTCCAGACAGTAAGAAAAAATTTTTTTTATCGACAACTACTTAAAAAAATAAAGATAGGACAACCTTGTTGAAATGGCATATAATAAATGACATCGGCCAGACAACCAAGTTTCTTCCGACAATCTGACAGCATTCTCCGAATATTTCATAGCTACAAAAATTTTATTATTCGTTTTTGATAATTTTAAAAAATTTAAAACGTTTTAAAATTGGAATAAATCTTATCCGCACCAAAAATTTTCAAGTTTTTTAGATTACCAAAAAATTCAAAAACCTTCACTAAAATCCCCAATGCGTTCAATTTCAGTCAAAGCAACAAGCATGTGTTGCAATAATGAGTTGCTATCACTTTCGCCAAGTCCTATACAGTGATTTAAAATACGAGATGCTCGAATCCATCGTCCATGACATAGCAATGTCAGTGCAAATTGAAACCTGAAATAGGTAAACTAGCAAGCATTAAAACTTTGTCTCCATTCATCTTTATAAAGATTTGTTTAATGATTACAGAATTAAAAAATAAATCATTCCATAAAACATAACTACCAAATATATTTGTCCTCATTTGCAAACTTCATAGATCTTTCATATACATTTGCCAGTAATTCATATTGTCGCAAAGTTGAAAGTACCTAAAATAATACATTAACAATATATTGGCTCAAATTCCACATATTTGCCACTATCATCGAGTGAAATAAAATAAAAGGCTAAATATTAGAAAGTAAGAAGGAGTACTAAACCAAAAAAATATCAGAACACATACTAAAGTAAGCAGATTCTGTACGGATCTGGCATTTTGAAGTGAATGAGAGCGATTGCCAGTTATTTCATCCATCTGGCTTAATACAATATCCTTCGTGGAAAGTACCTTGAATTTGCGTTAAACAGTGAAAAAAATAGATATGAAGATGGAATAAGTGACTATTCCTGGCTAGGCAAACACTTCTCTATTAGTAAGCTAAGAAATATTTGCCAATAAAACATTTGGCTATAAAAGTAAAGATGGGACTAGCTATCGGAATTTTTTAAAGACAGGTTTATACCTAAAACAAAACGAAAGTGCGAGTTTTAATGGCTTAATAGTCGGAGCAATAATCACTTGGCCATCTCTGAAAATAGGACTTACCTCAGAAATAAAAAGTAGGAGAAGAATTTCTTCTAAACGAGATGCTGGTGCAAAATAGCTTCTATTAGAACCTGTATAAAATCTGCAAATCAAATCACAATAATATTTAAGTCGAAAATATTTGTAAATTTATCAGCCACTGATAAGAGTATAAGTACCTATTAAAGAATAGAAAATGGGAAATTTAAAAATTAATTTTTGTAAAGAAAAAATTTTAAACCACCGGAGACTCTGAGATTTTGAATGAACAGATTGTGAATTCACATACTCCGAGTCAGGCATTCCACGAATGAGCACTTCAGCTAATTGTCGACTAAGGCTGCAAGGAACAACATTTTTAAATTCAACTTTAATTATTCGCATTCTTCACCAATTTATAACCAACTATAAATAAAAAGCCAACCGTTGCTGTAACTTTTCACCAACTATTTTATCGCCTAACGAAGTCATTATTTTTCGATACCATTCAATACCTTCAAGATCCCACGGTCTATCGCATAGACTTCGGCGCAAATGTAAAAGAGGAACACGTTCCAATGTTGATTCCAGAAGTTCCCCTAAATTCATAAACGTAAAAGCCACAAAATTTTACAATTATTAGCTAGTAATAATACAGTTATTACCATTAGATATGTCGATTTTCATGTCAAGAAATTTAATCTAAGATTTTAGTACTGGAAATTAAAAAATTAAATGAAAATATTCTTGCCCATTTTATCAATTGAATGCCTGCCACTAGCTCCATTTGCGGATGTAGGTAGATTTATAGAAGTAATCCCTGAAAAATTTTTGAATAAGTAAATACGGTAGATATCGAATGCGCAAAAATTTAAACAAACTTGAGCTAGCATTAATTGATTTTTCAAGTTCCTGAACATATGAAATAGTTAGCTCAGCAGATTTCTCAAAACAAAACAATGCGCGCAACTGAGTTTCTGATGGTTTGTTCATATAGCACATTGAAGCTTCCAACGAAAATCCTAAAATGAAGTTGAAAATGATGAAAAAAATACGAAAGAATCTTTAAAAAAATTTTGGAAATTTAAAAGACGAAATAAAATATTCTTTGAAACAGTACTTTATGAGTAAACAGAGGCTAGTAAAACAGTCTTAAAATTCTCAATTTTTTCTTTTAAAAGAAAAGCGATTTATTTAACTTTTGTACAAATAAAGTAACAAAGTGGAATAGACATCACCTTTAACAGCATATGCTTCTGCAACTAAACGAAGAGCACGAAGTGTAACAAACGGAGTTTCAGCGAAATCTAGACGAGATTTTTCGACATCCTTAAGCGCTTTTTTGTAGTCAGCACTATAACAGATTCAAGTAATCCTGAAATAAAATGGCCGCGAAAAAGCTTTTTAGTAAACTCCACCAACCCATTAAGGAAAGAAAATAAACTGTAATAAAAAAAAAAGATTATTGTACCAATAATAATGAAGCTTAGCGAGCAATAAATTTGCCTCAAGGATGATCGTCGTTTCAAACTCATTAGAACTAACAGCTTTGTTCAAAAGTATTTCAGAGCATAATAATTCTTCTAAATTCGCGCTTTTTGGCTCTAAAAAATCTGAAAACAAAGAACATAAAATAAATTTATATTCACAACTCCTCGCCTAAATAGCCTATCGAAATGCCATATCTCCCATCCTCGCTTCCGTGATTGGTCCAAAAAATCTAAACCAAAAATTTCCTTAATTTCACCTAACTTCAGTAAAAATTTCTTGCTTAACTCAACTGACTGAAATTTAGCCTTACTTTAAGGAATGTAAACCCAACTAATGATGGCTAAAAACATATTGACATTTTGATACGATTCTACCAACATAATTTAATAGATCATTCAACAAGATACATCAAGGATATATTGTCAATAAAAATGAGATAAAGATATAGACATAGATGATATAGATATAGATGATATAGACAGATATATACCTCCATGCTTTTCGACAAAAAATTCCAGAATTAGCTCTCCTTCTATGAGATCTGCGAAATTTTCCATACCACTATTTTTTGAACGAATCGCTGGTAGCAAATCCATTAAACGCTTCCAATTACATTCTGAGCGACAGCGATCTACCTCAGATTCCAATCTGCTACCTTTCAATTTCGAAGACATCTCTTAGTTTCTTGAATGACTCTACATATTTATCATTTAATTAATTCAAACGATTCAACATTTATACAATACTTACTAAAATATTAAAATTTTCAGTTACATAGATAATCTTAACTATAATTTTTAAAGAACAGAAAAGTCTTGTAATAAAATAATATTTGATATTTTCTAGTGGGATATATAAGGAATAAAAGATAAAACGGAAGTTTAATAAAAATAAAGGGTTATATAAACCGCAGTGACCAATAACTTGAAATATTTCAATTAGTTTATTATTTCGAATTAATAAACATTAATGGATTAAATACTAAATAATAACATTGATTTATGGCACATCATAACAACATTCCAGATAAAAACAAAAAGTAGTAATCGAATTTCGGATCCAAAATAATAAAATTAAATCCTAATGTTCATTAGAAATTTTGAAAATTCAAATATGCAAAATACGAAAAAACATATGACTGCCAATTAAAATACCTATGCAAATAAAATTCCGGAATTAACAAAGAATCAATATACTCATTAACGATTCTTTTTAGCAATACATTTCTTATTTAATGCCTCAGAACTTTTGCCCACAATATAGTTCAACAAAAATGTTGGCAAATTCATAAACATTTCTATCTGTAAATGATTACTGATTTAACACAAGATATCTCTAGTGCATTAGCGCAATTTATGCTGCAAAATTATTTATGCAAGAGGAAAGATAAAGAAAGTGACTTATCTCAATTAATGGCATATAGAATTTATGTAATTTATTTTCTTTTATATTATTTATTCCCTATTATGCTATAAAAAAGTAATATAACATATCTATTCTCTGAGGATTCAATGATCATGCTCAGTCAGTATGCAATGAAAAAATGCTCAATTTTCTTATTTCACTGGCTATTAATATGAGAAAAAATTTTTGCCAGAATTTGATCGAAAATCACCTGGGTTTTTTAATGGCAGATTTAATTCTGCTGGAAGGTTCGAACTTCACTCAAATTATATAGTCAATCTAGCCAATTTCATCTAGTCAATTTTTTAAGAATATTAAATTTTATTGTGGAAAAAATCATTTTAGAAAATTTTGCCACATTTTTGGATGAAATAAATATTAAAAAAAAGAATAATGAAAACAAAAATAATTACAAAAAAACCTGGATTTGATGGGCCAAAAAACCAGTCGTCTCATCGACGTGCCCAATCGTACGCAATGTACTTTTTACAAACCTTTCCGGAGTTGGAATGAAGAATGATGGATGCTTTATCTAAAAAAAAATATTTTTGTCCTTCTTCGCCATTTATCGGAATTTATTCATGAATTTATTTTTTATTAGCTTATTACAGATAAAAACTTATTAATACAAACTTTCGACATTTTAGTAGTAATAAACATAGGACTGATTAACTGTATAATAATATTGTACGCCGCATATTCCTTTCGAATAACTGAGGTAAAACTAGCTGTATGTTGCTGAAATTTTAAATGGAATTAAGCTTAGGTACCAATTAAGTGAATTTAGGTAGCTTTCTACTTTACAATATTTTCTAGCAATTTTCTAGCCAATTTACATATAAAAAACTTAGAAGATTATCAATAAAAAATTTATGGAGAAAAAAGCAAAAAGGAAGAAGATAAAAAAGTACATATGAAAAATATATCAAAAATATAAAAAAAACGAAACTGAATAAAACATTTCTGGTCATTATCCCACCATAAAAATTTTAAATAGAATTTCCCTCACAGTAATCTTCTATCAAAAAATTTTGGATATAATCTATCCAGAAAGCAGCTAAATCTTAAATTTATATTCATTAACAATTATCTGCTATCAAAAAATTTTCTTACCTTAGCAGCTACGTATGCTGCAAACATTTTGCTATTTAAATAAGCAATAGAAGATGAAACATTAACAATAATACCCTTATTTCGTTTAACCATTTGAGACAATACCCTTGAACAAAGCTTAAAAAAAAACTAAAATTTTGCTAATGAAATTGAAAATTAATGAAATTAATAGATACAAAAAAAATAATATTCGGTAAAACCAAAAAGTTAAACGATTTCATTAAATAAAAAAACCAAATTTCACTATTCAATGAATAAAAAACAATACCAAAGTACATGGAAGAGTATTAACGATGTTGATATCGGCAATTCTACCAGCTCCTCCTTCTATTTTATGAAGAATTTCAGGAAATTCATAGCTAACACCAACATTGTTAACTAAAAAATATATCCAATATCTTCAAACAAATTCAAAAAATGAAATTAATTGAGAATGAAACGACTTACTCAGAATACCGACATCCAACCTATCCAGTTCATTAAATATTGTTTTTTGATATTCATTAACGTCTGTACAAGAAAAATCAAAAACAATCGTTTTTACCTAAATTTTTAAAAAAATTAGAACAATAGATCGAGGTATTATTCTGAATCACTATTTTCAAAATAATGAAAATAATAAATTCCTATGAGATTTTGGACTGACTGAGATTTCAGCAATAAATAATAAATGAATTTATGAAGATGCAAATGAATTTGAGGAATTTAAAGAAACTTTAAACTTTAGTAAATTTCAGTTTCATTATCAGGATAAAAAATGGAAATTATTTCAATTATCAGAATAAACAATAGTTATTGAGCCTAAAAAAAAAGAATTCGCAACAACTGATAATAAAACTATTTACATATTTTCATCTTATGCGATAGCTAATTATTAAAGGTTATAAATAAATAAATAAATAAATAGTGAAAAGAATAATTAAAAACACTGATATAAAAAGTAACAGCACACGTATTTTTCTTCTCTTTTCATAAATTTTTTTAAGATTTTAATGTTATCTAATTTATGTCTTTAGGGTTTAAGACGGACTTATGATGCTGTGTCCTCAAAGGTAGGTGTGGATTCAAATTATATTAATGAAAGAACGGATTCACATTTGTGCATATTTTCATATTTCCGTGAATTCTATTGGATTTTAGTATATCATTATAATCGCTATCTATCTGTATCTGTCTATCTATATCCGTTTTGTACATATCTATATGTTATATCATTTATATCATCTATATCTGAATATCTTTGTAATTTTGTTGAAAAAAATGAAAAAAATTTTTATAACTTTTATAATAACTTTAACTTTTAACTTTTTTGCCAAATAAAGTTTATCGATAAAGCAACGCTAGCTTCAACTAAATGAAAATGAACATCAAAAAATTCTAATTCGTAACAAAAAAATACAAATTATTAAACATAAAATTTTTTTGGATGAAAATGATAAATAATGAATTTTCAAAAAATTACCATCTTAAAAACCTAATTTTTTTATTAATTTATGTGATATAGTATCCAGGGTCTTTGGGAACAATATAAAAATCCTAAGGCGATGAAGATGAAAAAATGCTTGTTTCTCTTGTTAGGCATCGATGAGTAAAAAGGTTTCAGGTTGAGGGAAGGAAAAGGTTTACAGCAGCAGGGAACCTTAGCGTCTCGATTATCTTGCTTAAATCGTATGTTGGAAAATCCTTTCCCCTTCTCTTTTCTTTTTCACCTTCATTCTGTCACTATTTCCTCATCAACTTATGATTGCATGATTTCTTTCAATTTCTTTTCATGGATTGTTTCCCTACAAGTAAATGATAGTCGCTACAGATCAGATAAGTGAAAAACACGAAACGATTTTTAGATTTTTTCTTCTTATTTATAGGATTCTAAGGTTAGACCCTAGGTCTAAGTACATTTTAGAGATGGAAACTGGAAGAATCTGGCCTTCGGGTCCTGGAGTCCAACAGCTCATTTTTGCAATCAAAATTTTCTCTTTTCCCATCTTCTACTCTTTCTTCACCTTTTTTCTTTCTCTTACGAAAAGATTAATTTTGGCATCGCAATAAATTAATAAAAATTAATAATTTGGCATTCGATAAGACTATGCCAGAACATAAAATATAACAAAATATAATAAAAACATGGAAGTAAAAAAAGATACTTCGACTCCACTTTCTTCAATTAGCTGTTTAGTTTCATCGAGTTTTGACTTCGAACGAGCGATAAGTAAAATTGAAAATCCTTTCCGTGCTAACTGTGATGCAAATTGTTTGCCAATTCCATCAGTACTGCCAGTTACAACTGAATTCTTACCTTCTTATTTTTAATAAAATTTCGGGAACATTGATTATTTATAAAATATCCTACATCTGCACACATCAACAGCTTTAACTTATTGACTTAACTTATTAACTTATTAATATTAACTTTAGAACAAATACAAATCATCAATGAAGTAAACGAATTAAGAAAAAAATATTACCTGCCCATTTCCCTCCAGCAGCTTCTGCTAAATTGATCGGCTTCGCGATGATGTAAGGATAAACAATCTTATAAACTGACAATGCTATTTTGTATATGAAAAAAAGAATAGCTATCCAACCGATGACGCATATACACATTTCTAACCTTAATTTCTATATACACAATATTATTTAGCACAAATTTTGCTGAGAAACATTTTTTAACTTATCAATTAACATCAACTAATTATCAAAAAACACAACACAAATTTAACTTTTAATAATGATTCAATACGATTATTTCAATGTTTAAAAAAGTTATACTAAATTTTAAGATATCCGATGAAAAAAAATTTAATAAAAACCATAAGTTTTAATGATATAGTGAGATGATATAATCCAAAATGGTAACAATAACAGAATCCATATACTTCATCAAACTATTTTATTCAAAATTTTCTGATGAACCAAAATCTGAATTAAAAAAAAAAAAATTTAATCAACATCCATATCATCTTCCATTTTTGATTCATTCTCTATTGTTGGTTCTTTCTTTTGCTCTTGTGACTGAAGAAAACTTTCGTTCGTTTCTTCTTCAGCCGCCTCCTTTTCAATTTGTACATCTTCAAAAAGGCAAATCAATTTCATGGAAAAAATCAGCAGATTGCCAAGCTTTTTCAGAAAAATTCTCAAAATTCAATTTTTAAAAAGAGGATTAGACATAAATAATGAACAATGTTATTTATTGAACAGAAATATATCTAGCTGATTATTAGGGTGAGGATTTTCATCAAACTTTCGGATTGAAATATAAAATTTCTCAGCACCATCCCTCCATTATTTTAAATTATAGTCAAATCCATCAAAGATCCAAATTCAAATAAAGATCACATTTGATCTTTAATCAACCAGTGAATATAAAATATTAAATATTAAGCCAAGCAAGCATTCAAGCAGAGGATTATAATAAACAGATGGTGTATAAACCTTTGGAAGATTCTTTAGAAGATGGTCTTTGATTTTTTCGTTGCGCTTCAGTCAATTTTTTCGAAAAATGAGCCAAATCTGAAAATCTCCACATTAAAAATTGTAAAATTCTTGATTAACGTTTATCTTGTATATATGCATATCTTCAAAAATTAACCTCCACTTTTTGCTGCATTTGTTACTTCTGGTGGCAAACCAAACTGCTGCAAGACTGGTGCCAACTGACCGGTTTGTAGTGCATGGCCAAATATATCTACTGCTTGGCGAAACTGGGGTGTGCGGATAGTTTTTTCCAATTCCTCGTGAACATTAAGCATTCCCTCCTTTAAAAATGATTGAAATAATGGAAAAAAAATTGTTTTCAAAAAATTTAAAATTATAGGAAGTTAAAAAAGATTGCCTGTTCTGGCAAATGAGGAATCAACTGATCAGCATTATTACGCACTGTCTCAATAATATTATCCCCAGATAAAACATCGGATAGTTCAACATTAGCTGCTGCTGCGAAAAGAGGAACAAATTATAAACTATAAATCTCTTGCAAATTTAAAAAAGTAGAAAAATAGTATTGAAAAAAATAGAAAAAAATAGTAATAGTATTTACAAATACTCAAATTAAAATAAATTAACCCAACTATTTCTCTGTAATAAAATTAAGAAATTTTGCATCTTTTCAAAATTTCATCAAATCCCCACACTTGAAAAACCCAAACAAAGTAAAATAAATCACAAAACATCTGATAAGCCAACTCTGTCGCTCAGAAGTTCCACTAGGTTTCATATTTGCAATAATCTGTCTCAACTGTGACAATTCAATTTTGGAACTTGCATTGGTCGTCGAACCATTTGATGGTGTATTTGATGGGGTTACAACAGATGTAACTGTATCTTCTCCCCTAAAAAAACTTTGATCGTCCATTAACTAAATGACCAAAAACCAATTTGAAACTTGACAAATATTTACGAAAATCGCACAGGAACATACCAGGTTTTTTTTGTACTTTTTCATTCGATCCTAGATTTTTCGTATTTTTTTAAACTCGTTAAAATCGAAAACAAAATTCATAATCAGAAAACAACTGAATTTAGATATTTCAGATTTATCAAATCGGAATGAAAATAAAAAATAAAGAACGTTGCTGTTCCAGAACCAGCAGACATCAAATTAGATGAATCAGCATTAGAACTTTGCCCCGAATGGTTCATAAGTGAAAGAAGTTGCATCAATTGACTCTGATCGAGATTACCCAACGCTCCCAAATCTCCATCAACACCAGAACCACTCAAAGCTGCAAGTGAGCCAAATGTCGATCCAGCACTTCGTTCTGAACTACCTCGGCCGCTGGCTCGAGAAGTTGGTGGATTATTAAGAATATCATTCACCTAAAAAATCAAAATAAAACCGGGACATATATATTTCATTAATATTTTCCAGAATTAATGGTTTCAATGAATATTCTGGGACTCCTTCATTCCTTTCATACAGACATTTTCAGATTTCAAGAGATGTAAATATAAAAGAGATATTAAAAAAAGCAGCAAAAATAAAATAATAAATAAAAACAGTAAATGCGAAATAAAATAATTCGTAAACACCTTTTTACAATTTTCTTCATCTTTATCGTTTTTGCCATCTTGCATCCAATATACACGACGCTCATCAGTGCTTTTGAATTTTAACATATATACACGCCCATCAGAACATTCTTTTACATGAACAAATTCTGTATCACCAGGGAATATTATCAAATCCTTAAAGAAAAGGATTCCAAATTTCAAAATATCAATTTTAATTATTATTATTATTATTATTTAATTGAATTTATAACAAATTGCAAAAATCATTTGCTTATTTCGGAATAGGATGGCTTAGAGGGTGGTTGGTCGCCAATCTGCGGCGCCAATACTAAAGTTCTATTCTCCGCAGGAGTAAACCATCCAAAAATTCGCGTGATGCGGGCGATTCACCTGTATTTTAATCGCCAAGGAATTCTCTGGCATACTTGTCCAGTTGACAAGCCAGCGGAACGAGTTTAGCCATAATGGTGAAAACTCTTTTAAAAAAAATCATTTGCTTATTTAGCTTTGGAGTTATGAAGTAAATCCAAAATAAAATGATAAAACAGAAGGTCGATGAAAAAATTAGAAAATTAACAAACATCAGCCACGGCTCCAGTCTCACGATTACGCCAACAAAAGTGCATTAACTGATCACTCGATTGCTTTATGAATATCGTTCCCTTCGTCTTATCGGCGACGATTTTTCGCTTATCAGCAGTTGAACCGGCATGAATCAACGAGCGACCAGCCTATAAATTCATTCAAATGCGAAATGCGAGAGAAAAGAAAGCCAACTTTTCCTTCAAAATGACCTAAACAAGTTTTTTTCTTAATTAAAATTCTCAATTTAAATCGAAGAGAAAAAATTCTTATAATTAATAAAACCGAATTCAACCTTGAATTCAACCAAATAACCATTATTTGACTGATTTTGGCGCGGAGCAAACATTACGTTCATTTTATTTCGAAATAAATAAGCGTTAAATAAAAAGTGCAACGACAAATTTCCACTAAAAAAAAATTGTAGAAATATTTACAAAAATCAAAAATCTGGCACTATTAAAATAAACGCCTTTTATAAAAATATTTGAATTACAACGGAGAGTGAAAATAAAACTGGAATTAACTTGTTTATGGAAATGAAAAACTAGCCGATGACTAACATTTGATCATTTTTTACGTTAACAACTTCATAAATAGTCTCTGCAAAAAAAGCAGACAGTGGGAAAAACCACAGAAGAGGGTACCTGTCGGGAAACATCTCAGAATATAAGAAATTCCTGCGGCAAAAAAGACCATCGATTTGTTTTCCAATAAAATCCCTATCTATCTATCAGCGGAATTAATTCTTCGAGTTCCTCAATGCAAGCATCAATTCATATGCGAAATCATCGAGAGAAAAGAAAGCCAACTTTTCCTTCAAAATGATCTAAACCAGGCGCAAATAAATTTTAGAAATTAATTTCACCTCCACCGAAGATCTTCAACGAGCCCCTCCCCTCTCCAAATTGAAGCATCCCAACTAAATATGACAACTGGATAAAATGTTGACTCCATTCACCATTAATCGATGCCGTCTGCTCTTTATATACCATTCCAACGTACGACTTTTAACATTTGGACGATTTTTAGTAATTCTTCGATAGGACCCTTGGCATCCGGCATCTTCCCGCTGACAGCCGAGTGTCGTATGCGCGAACGGATGCTTACAACTAAATTTCGCTCGTGCGACTAAAGCAGATTTCCTGAATCGGAGAGTTCCGGGAAACAAAAGAGCAAATACTAACGGAAATTAGTCAGTATAGAAGAAAACAAAAATCTCCTCACATATTGACATTAAGTTAAGGAATACTTTATTTGTTTACCAATATTCATACATTAACAATTTTTTATTGAAGGGAACAAAAGCATTTAGCAAAAGGTAAAAAGTAAAGTGCAAAGTGCCCGGCACTTCTCGGTTATATGGCCAGCAGCGTATATTGCGCACTCTTCAAGGATTCTTTCCTACCGTATTCTTATTTTCTTATCGATAAGTTCTTCCCCACCATAATTTTATTTTTTATCGATAAGTTCTCTCCCACCACATTCTTATTTTCTTATCGAATTTAGCTGCGTTCCACTTGTATAGCCAAGAAGTGCCTTTTGATTCAACATTTAGTGATGCATTCTATGCATTTTATAACAATTTTGGGTAATCTTCACACAAATAACTTAATATTTATACAATAATCTTCAATAAAATCACAATCTTCATTATTATATCATATATCATAATGGAAAACATCGTTATTCATACAATGTGAAAATAGTTGGAATTATATTTCTCTATTTACTGATTAGATTTTTCGGAAGTCTGATTATTCAAATGTTTTAAAACCGATTTTCAAAAATATTTAAAAACTTGACAGGAAATATAGTGATTCTATTGAATAAAAAGTTATCAAAAATGTTTTATTCATGAATATTTTTTACATTGAAAGAGTAAAAAATGAATAATTAATGTTCACCATATGTAGTTAGGTTCACTCCAGCGGCTGATGGTATGATAAGATAAGATAGGAAACACGTTAGAGATTTAATCGAAAGCAAAGTCAGAGTCTGATGCTAGACAATAGTCTAAGTGATATTATGCGACAGGCCGACTTAAGCCGACTTCTCAAATATTTTATAGAATCTTAACTTCCTTTTAATCTTGGCTGGTGTTAACGCAAAGGCATGAAAAACCTATACAATTTCCACTCTTTTAGAGAACTATAAATATACATTTTAAGTTATAGACCAACTAGTCCAATAAGTGTATGCTATCATTTGTTGAAAGAGACCTAAATGTAAGAAACTGTGTGGATTTCTCGAGGCTATTTAACACAGCATAAAATGCAATAAAATCTCACAATTGCTAAATTTTTATTATTGGACTCGAACCACAGACCATACATACAATCCCTTCTATGATTCTGCCAAAGATTTCGAGACTTCGTGATAGATATATCACGGAGGAAATTATCGAAATTTTTGAACTAAATTCAAATTTAACCAAATTCAAGTGCATAGAAAAGTAATTGAAATCTAATTAAGACTGAGCGATAGCAAGCAATACGCACTTATAACTATAATTATTCTACAATTCCAGCTAAATTTGGGGTTCCTCAAAATAGTTATATTGGTCAGTAGTCGTCAAACCTTTTTTCTATGGGCTCCCAGTGCGATATTTTCAAGTATATCTACCTACTAAATACCGCCCTCTATCTGGTTATTCTGTGCTTTCAATCATAAAGAATATCACTAAAAGAACATGCAGTGCTAAAATCTTTAATTAAATTTCGTTTATATATTCCACTTTATCCTAATTCTTTAGTAATGTTCTTTCGACACTTCCAATTCTTCCAAATAAGTTCTTCCCTAAAAATTTGTTTAAAACCTGTTGTTATTCTCCATTTTCCTGAAAATCTTCTATTAATGCACTATCAAAGACCTTTTTTATTCAAATCATATCATAAAATCTCTTTAAATTCTCTTATACAATATTTTTTTTGTAAGACCATCCTATGGTGCTCTAACAATTGCCAAATCCTGCCTGAAAACTCATCAGATACTTGTAAAATCTCGATCCATCATGTTGAAACTCTGATATCTCCCAGAATCTACCATTTTTCGTTAAATATATCCTCTCAAATATTTTAAAAATCCCACTATGCTCTTTTGCCATAATCATCATTTTGAACTTCGTTATTCTGCTTTAATTTTTCAACAACTGCTATTATCATGTTCACATTTTTTACCTTAATATCTGATCAAAGCTAACAATATATGGTCGCGAATTACAAAATCATTAAAACATCACCATGAATGACGGAGATATTGAAAGAATGTGGGCAAGATTGGAAGACTGTAGGGATTTGGTGGGGGAAAACAGCGTATCAGCAGGTAATGAAGTGTTTCCGACCAAGGTTTGAAAATCAGGCTTATCTGTCCATAAGATAGATCTTTGACTAGTAAACAATAAATAAATGAAATAAAAATTTTATGAACAAAAGTGATAAAATGGCGAAGTACTTTGCACCAGCAGCATTATTATATTCAAAATAAGATTTAAATTAAAAATTCAAAAATTCTGGGTTTTAATCATGTCAAGAATCGAACGAATATTAGCATTAAGATTTGGACGTGAACAAAATTCAAAAAATTCTTTTGAAGATAAAACTTTTGATTTCCTTGCCAAATGTATGTGAAATCTCAATATCTTTTCATCAAAAACTGTTTCATCCTCGTTAAGCATCTGAAGCTCAATTCAATTCCAGTTTTTTACTCCATAAATTAGAAATATTTATTCCAGTCAAATATTTATTCCAGTCAAACAATAGTAATTAAACTTTATGTGATTTTACTGATAGTAAAAAAACCATAATAAAAAGAACCTCTAAAGCTGACAAGAAATTTAACGGAACAGATGAGTCCCAATCTGCATAGAGTATTGTTGTGATTCCATGCATAGAATTTTGAGGAGATCCACCCATTATGCAATCATAAAAAACGAGGTGGGCAAAAGTCTAAAATTTGATAACTTAAAAAAAATGGTCGATTGCTAATTTTTTAAAATTTAAATGCATTTGTGCCAATTTCATTTGTACTATTAAATAAAATATTCTAAGAAGAAATATTTTAAGAAATATTTAAGTATTAATTAAGAAATAATATTTTTCATTCAATCTTTTTTTGGATTTTTAAATTCCAATTTAGTTATTAATAATTATTAAGAAATATTTAATCAAATTCTATAAATATTTAATATTGAATTGAAAAAAATACTAAACGGCAAAATATAAATTAGAGAATTTCGCCTTAGATATGATGTCAAACTAGGCGCGTGTGGAAGAATCTTATCATTTTTTTGCTCTTTTTTTATCCTTTCCTAAAACTTATTATGCTAAAACCTATAAAAAATGCCAAGAACGAAGTTGTGGAATAGCCTGAAGGAAAAGAGTAAACAGAATACGGAAAAATATATAATATTACTTCAAAGAGCACCAAAAAAAACTGAAGTACCAGAAAATAAAAATTTACTGAAGAAGCAAATTGTTTGGCGACTGCGGGAGTTTCTTTAATGAAAACGATAATTCTTGATGAGCGTCGACCAGTAAGCCAGCTAGTTAGCACAGTTATTAACTCTTTCTTCAAGGCTTCCTTTGAAACTGAATAAGCAATAAAGTAAGAAACGAATTCAGGAGCTTCATCGGCGAGTGGAATTAAATATGAATGCTAAAACTGTTATTTCCTTTGAAAATTTTAAAATGAATTGAAATCCACTATTTAAATAACACGATAGAATCGAAATATGCGTTGATTATGTCAAAAATTCAACAAGAAATTTCTAGAAAAGACAATTTTTCCGATATTTGGCATGAAGCATAATGTCAAAAAATTTTTTAATGATATTTCCACTTCGATAAACAAATATTTCATTGCAAATTATTTAAGGGTCCTTATGAAATAGTAATTCTCTCGTTTGACTAATTGCTTATTTTTCTTCTAACTGACTTTAATAATCTTGAAGCTCTTTGACAGAAATCTCAAGGAATATCAAAAGGAATCTTACGCTCAAGGAATATTTTTTAAATAAATCAAAATCAAAAATGAAAAAAACGAAATCCAAAAAATTTGGTAGAAGAAAATACCAAGTTCCACTCGGATGGCATCATGACGAAATGATCAGTAAGGTAGGAAATGAATTGTTGAGCGTAAGATTTTGCGCTACCAATCTAAAATTAAAGGAATTTAACCAAAAACACGAAGAATATAGATGAATGAAAAAAAACTAAAAAAAAATTATCACATTTATATCTTTCATAAAATCATAATTTTCAGAATCATATTCACAAAATTATATAAGAATTTCAGCATTTATGCAATTACTAAAATTTAATGTGAAATTTGTATAAAAATGCCAAATTTATTTCATGTATAATTATTCTTCTTTCATTTAAAGCTTACTTTATGAAGCCATTGAGAGACATGATTAAGAAGAAGATAGCATGGATATTGTATCGCCAATGAGCACAATTTTATAAGTAATGATATCCTCGCTTCGTGTAATAATGATTCTCCTTCTCGGCCACAAAAAACAGTCTCGAAAAATAAATACTGGTGACCACGAGCTATGCTTTCCTTTTCCTATAAAATATTTCAGTCATTAACATTCATAAATAATTTTATATCTATTCAAATAATGAAGGTATGCTCAAAAATGAGCAGAATCGATTGAAGACCAACAAAAGCGCGGCTGCGGTCGCCATTTTGTATTGATTCTTCTCCTTTACACAATTTATTGTTTCATTTGTAGTGGTAGGTGAACGGCGGGGGGTTTATAGTTAAGATATTTATTGCTCGATTTGTACTGGTTTGGTGAGTTGCTTTGTTTTGTTGCTTTGGTTTAGGTCATTGGTTATTTTATAATGCAATATATATCGTTATTTAATACCATTGTTGTAATTATATTATAATTATATTGTTTAAATAAGGGTTTAATTACCCAAGTTTGAGGTACGCGCCATCGATCGATTACGATTACGATATTTTTTTTAACGGAAAGAGATAACGACTTCGAAATTTAAACGCGACACGAATTCTTTTTTTCATTACACAAGGAAAATAGGTGAAAATAAAATAAACTATCAAAATCAATTATATTTTTGAATATATTTTTGAAATTCTCCATTAAAAAATTATTGCTAAGCCAAGAATTGCCGAATGCACAACAGCGGAATGGTCGCTGTTAAAAGTATCACTTCGAGCATCATTTCATCTCCCACAGAAAGATCTGCCATTAAAATAATTATGCCAGAGTTATAGCTGAATTGACTTTCGGGAAAAAATGGTAGCTTTTCAACTATTAAGCCCAATAGTAAAAAGAACAGATTAAATATGAAAAAAATACATTGAAATAATCGCATAAAATCTGTAAAAGACGAAGTTGTTGCATGCTGTTTAATCGGGAAACTCGCCGATCAGCTGATATACAAAATAAATCATTATCAATGAGATGTTGAAGTTCATTATTGCGCATAACTGAACCAGTACGCCATTTTCCACAATATTGTTGCCCACAAAATTTCGTTATCTTAATTACAAGTGATTAATCAATTAACTAATTAAAAAATCATATTAGTTTATAATTTTACACATTTTTGAACCATCTACAGATGAATTTCACCTAAAATAAATGAATGGTAAGAGCTAATACTTCAGTTTCTTCAATCGTTAACAATCGTCTAATGGCTTTTTCAAGTTTTAAACAATTTTTTTCCCTATCTATTCACCTGGTAGGTACTTTCTCAATATCTCAAATTGCACTTCATTCATTTATTAGTAACGGCTATTGCTATGGTTGAATCAGTATGATGATGAGACCAGACACATGATGTTATACAAATTCTGGGAAATTCTTTACAAAAGATTCTACTTTAAAAAAAAAAAGTGGAGAAGCAGCAAATGAAAGAAATAATGGTAAAATAAAAGTAGAAAGGAAATAAAAACTCTAATGCAACAGCATAGTGGGTTTTTGCTCAATTTGCGAAGCGCCTAAGGTTCTATTCCCCGCAGGAGTAAACCTGTCCAAAAATCCGGGTGATACTGGCGACTCACCTGCGTTTCTATCGTCAAGGGACTCTCTGGCATATTTGTCGAGTGTGAGACTACGGAGCGAGTTTAACCAGTAATGGTGAGGACTCTTTAAAAAATGTATAACAATAAAATTTTATTCGAATCAACCTGTTCAAGAACATCGATGACACAATTCGGAAATGCTTGGTGCCGTTTCCCGCCAACAGTGCCAGTTGTTCCCTTTGTAACACCAGGTGCCGTTAAAGCGGAACCAACACGTCGATCCATCAATTCAGGAAAAAATTCGCAAAAAACGAGCGGATTTGCTAAAAGTAATACGGATTAACTTAACCTTTGAAATATGTGAAATGAATGCAGTTGTATTGAAACTCGAATATTCGCAAAAAAAATTAAAAAGAAGGCTGCAGGCAATGGATGCGAATAAGGTCGGGAAGGTGAAATCCGAGTGCTGCGAGGGATCTGCCCGCACTTCGCCAGCTAATCTTCCGAGAGGGTCTCATTCTGAAGACCGATGCAGCCGATAAAGCCAAAATGGCTATGGAGCAAACAAACTGCTTCGGCCTCCGGCACGGCAGCGTTAGAGCCGACAATAAAGGCCTCGGGCGGCGATCCATTTGTTGACCCATTTCCAGTAACTCCCGAGCCGAGTGATTCCGGGCAGGGAGCCCTGAAAGCGAACGAAAAGCAAGTGGGGCGAATCCAAACCGCGCCTCATTAATTTATTCCAAATAAAAAATTATGAAAAAGTAGGAAAGCTCGAAATTATTTTAAGAAATCGGTTACAATATATAAAAAATAAAAATTTCCCCACCACTAGTCGTTAGTTGCGGACTGCTAAGCAATTTTCGGATTTTTTCTTTCTATTTTAAGAAATTGGAAATGAAAACTTTTCGCATGGAACTGCAGTTAGGAAATCTGAATCTGCGCTGATTTTTCGACATCGCTTCGAAATTTGAATTGAATTATTCTTTGCAAATTTTAATTTTCGAAACCTTGGGTGGGAAAAGTTCGACAAAAGTTGGGGGCGTATGTAGTGCGTACTTATGTACTGTATCCCCCGATGGGCGTGGTTTACCAACCCAATAATGGGCGATAAATTGAAAAGAAGGGAAAATGTTTCAAAAATTCTAGGCCGAATTAGTGTGTTGTGAGCAATCACTTAGCTCGATTCTTGCCGCGATATAAGTAAACGAGTGATTAAAATCATTGAATCGCATCGTGCTGTATTTCTATTCGCAAGTGACTTTTTGGCAAAGTAGGCTTTGCTAATTCTCAGTGGCGCTTAACTATAAATCATAAATGGTGAGCATTGAGAATTCTTTTTGTTTTATCGCTTTTTAAATATTCTATTAAATATTTTACGAACTTTTATTATTTGCGATAGGTAAATGTAATTATTTAAGATCGATTAAAGAATTTGAGAAGATTAGTTCAGATTAATATAAATAGTTGTAGTGAAGAATTGATTTACATTTTATCCATTCTTGTGGGGGGGGGGGGGGGGG
>UYYG01001226.1:101841-136454 GCA_900625125.1 Dracunculus medinensis
GGGGGGTTGGAAGGGGGTTCGGGGAGTGGGGGAGAGATTCTAGTGGGCTTGGCTGACTGTCATACGATGGTACGATAGGTCTGCACGATAGGTGATGCGCTTTATCATATATTCTTGATTATCATATAGTGGTTATAAGCTGATTATTTACGAAAAGGGTGTTATTTTATTAATTACTGGTTGCAATATTAAGTGTTCTCAGTTTGTTTGTTCTATTTGGTTACAGAGCATTGGTTAGGGAGGTTTCTTGCCGTCCATCACAGAAATTAACGCATGTTTCATTATTGCTAAACCCTTTGATGGATGGCGTCAAAAGCGAGGAGGCCCAGTCAAGACTTGGACTTATTAGCCAGAAAAGATTTTGAAGATATAGGTGGACCAGCAATATATGGACTTAGACGATGGAAAAAAGAATAGCTTCTGTTACTGTCGACGATAGCATTAGACCTCGCCGCTTGGAAGCCCTTGTAGCCGTCCCTTGTAGCCGTCGGAGCCAGCCTAACCGGTAATGTTGAGAGCTGTTAGAAGTAGGAGAAGGTAATCAGCATTCGTAGAAAACTATTCGACGAACTTAGTAAAAAAAAATTTATTAAGCGGTATGATTGAATTTATCAATTACACACTAAGTTATTGCACTGATAAGAGTGAATCATGGAAATCATGGATAGACCTACAGAAAAGAAATTTCTTTAGTATAACTCTTTGTCTACTATTAACTGGATTGAAAAAATGGAGGAATATTTTGAAATAAGTCGAATATAAATTTCCGTGGAAAAGTTACTGAAGAAAGTATTGTTTACGATGCCGATCGATGGAAAAATCAGTTTGAATCAATTAAAAATTTAGAGGAATTTTTTTTTTGAACACATAAACCCACATCTTTCAGTTGACTTATACTCACCAAAAATTTAATTGATTATTTAAGGAATTATTTGTACTTTCCATCTATAAAATTTTGAAATTTTGTATGGTTTATATCCGAATTTCAACCTTATATGAAGAAGTGATTTGGTATTTTTTAAGCAAAAATAATCCAGTTTTAAGAGGAAAAATAGGATTCTCTGTGGTATTGGTCTAGCTTATCGTATTGATGGTCAAGTATTTTGCTTGCGATAGGATTAAACCATCACTGAGGAATCTGGTCGACGTTGGCCACCTGTCTATACTTCTTGCTTCTGGCCCCAGTTAATTTTCTGGCAAAAATTTCCAACTATAGAATAGAATAATTAGAAACGATAACCGCTTTTATTTATTTGTTTATTATTTGGTGGTATTTAAGGCTTGGGCGTTTTATTTTTGTTTAATTTATTTTCACTTATTTTGAAATGGAACATGATTGAACGAGGACTTGGTTGTATCGCATAAGTCGATAAGTTCAACAAAAAATGATTAATGGCGATGTCTGGGGTTGTCCCTAGGTCAAATACTGCTATAATACAAATAAAAGGTACATATTTATAGAAAAGTATCAAATATATGTAATTATGGTCTAATACTTTTCTTTAAAACTTTAAAATCAAAAAACTTTTAAGTGAAGTAATTATTATTTAGAGCCCTGTGTTAAGTAGATTGGTGGTTAGCGCTCATCATTTCTCCACTGGCTGTTAGTAAAATATGAAATTCTTATCTTAAGTCATTTTGGGAGAGAAGTACAGGTAGGTCTTCAGTATACTTTGATTTCTTGAAGATCCGGTCTTGAAGATAGAATTCGGACCTTAATGGTGATCATTGGCATCGAGATAGTTCATAATCTGGCAAAAACCACTCGTTATCTTGACTTTCATATTAAGCGATGGTAGAATATGTGATTTCCAAGTAATAGTTTAAGTATGAAGCAATATGCAATATGGATTGATTGAGGTCGTAGTTTCGATCTTTTATTTGGAGTACATTTGTTATGAAAGTGAAAGACATTTTTGTCCTTAAAGAACTTTCCTGAAAGATTCATTCATAAAAACAATGAGTCAAGATAGCCGAGTGGATAGTGGCTCAGATTTTTGCGTTGAGTAATTGAGGCAAATGTTCTATTCTTATTTCCGGCAATAAAACTATCATTAATAAATCTTATTAAAAAAGTTGAAATTTTAAGGTTATAATTATGAAAGTGATTTGATTGATTTTCTCCATCCAATTTGCTATAATTTTATTCAGTTATTTTCAGATCAATTAGTTGCTATTGAAATGGGAAATTTTCACGGTAAAAAAAAAGTGAAAGAAGTTCTCGATGGCAAAAACGATAAATTCCATACACCAGAAAAATTTAACGGTCGAACTTCTCGCTTTCTTCAAAACGATCCTCGTTCTCCATCAACAACTTTTGTTCGGACACCTATTGAAGTTCAGAGGTTACATTTAGTTGTTTTTTTTATTCTTGCATTTTATTTTACTTGGGGAAACAATCTTATTTATCTTGTTTAGACTCATAAAATAGGATTTTTCACCGAGAACTTATTTTTTTTGAGCTTTTAATTCCAAAAATATATTGAAAATTTTAATTCATTGAAGCTTACCAAATTTCTGAAATTGTAAAACTAGGTAATCGAGTGATATGTCGACTTATTGCTGGAGAAAAAATAATTTAACCGGCACGCATAAGATTCTAATTGCGTTTCACAAGCGATAGCAAATAGAAGATCCTTCAGTCAAAAAACTGCAACTGAAGAAGACTTCGTGAAAAGAAGTGCGAACCAATTGTAATTATTGTATTATAGGGATAGAATATGCGTTTCTATTCCTGGCAGGAAACCTATCTTTCAAAAATCTGGATGATGCTAATGGTATTTTATCGCCAAGATATTTTCTGGGCAAAATTTGGCTTTTCTGAAAGTCAGCTATAAGATGAAGCTAACCAGATCTAATTAGAAATGATCAGCGCTTTGAGAAAAAAACGAAAATTTTCCCCTTAATTAGCAAAGAGATGAACAAAGAAATTAAATTTGAGTTGAGAATTTGGTGTTAAATAGTCAAATAGATATACGCTGCCATATAGGTGCTATCTTTCATTTTGACGGTGATCTCACATTATCTCAAATACCACAATGATATAGCCAGTAGCTCTGCTCAGTGCCAGATTTAATAATTGTACGGGATCAGAAGGGAGAAGATAGATCTTCGATAAGCAGGAAACATCCACACGAAATTTAGAAAGAGTGTGGACCGTGACTATTTGGCTTGCAACATTTTCCACGCTGCTACGGTTAATATCTCTCCGCGCGTACAGAGAGCCGTTTCCCTTGATTGGTTTCGAACAGTTACTCTGGCTCACCGGTACTTCACATTCAAGCGTTAAGGTCATTTGACTACACCCTGATTGAATACATATCGCATGTACCACCCGATTATAAATATCATACACGTCGGAGAACGCGATCGCCCTGTCAAAAGATCCAACCACAGAGTCAACTTAAGGATATAGTTACAGGTCGGTCCACAATAGCCACCCGGATTTTTGATATTATAATTCATCCCTGTTTAAGACGAAAAGAGAAAAAATAAAATAGAAAAAAAAGAAAAGAGAAAAAAATTAATGAAGGGTGAAAAAATAAAAAACTTAGTAAAACTTAATAAAAGTAAAACAGAAAAAAAACTTAAAAAGGAAAAAGAGAAAAAAATATTGTTTAATATAAGATGTAATTTAATTTAATTTATAATTTATGAAATTGACCTTATGAGCGGTTGTATCGAAAAGGCGCTCTGCTCATTAATCAATAAAATCAAAAAAAAATGATCTTCTATCGCTGTATTATCATATTATGTTATTATTTTATAATTTATTTATTAATTATTATTTACGAATTTACGAATCGAATAAGTTTTTTTTCTTTTTTTTAAATTTTTTTCCCTTTATTATATCATCTTTTTCAAATTTAATTATCTCTATCCTTTGTCTTTGACAGGAGTAAAGCTGTCATTTTGTCAAAAATCCAGGTGGGAACCCACCTATATCTCTACATTCAAAAATAAACTATAAGTGACTCTATGTCGAAAGATTCAGGTCTCTTTGGCATGTTACTTCTGACCCGGTGGTATATGCGATGAATATACAATCCGAGCGTTATAGTAATAATAATAATAATAAAAGTACAAGGCGCAAGCATAGAATTTGCTCGCGAACCGAAATAAGTACTAAAAATCTGTCGAGGGAGAAACCTAACACTTCCGTTAACATTTTGTAAGCGCGATGAGATGTTGGCTATAGCTGCTTGGAACGTCAGAACGCTTATGGATTTTGTAGGCCAAGCCCTATCCACACCCTCTCTAAATACCACGTTGATGTGGCTTGTTTGTCGGAGATCCATTTTTCTCATGTCGGCTTCCCGAATAATTATTAAACCTGATCGCGAGCAAAGATATTGGCTATATCACAGTAGTGTCTCGGATAACTCGGGGCGAAATGGCTTAGTGATTGTCATGTCTGAAAAGGCATGATCCGCTCTGATTGAATGGCAACCAGTAAATGACCATATAGCCTACGCACGTTTCAAAGGAAAGTTCTGCAATATTTCAGTCGTCAGTGTATATGCTCCAGCTTTATGCGCAGATGATAAGTTCTGGAATTTCAACAGTTAACAGCATCCTTACCGAGAGATGACAAGGTCATACTCAAGAGAGAATGGAATCCGCGCGTAGGTCATGATTTCGTTTCGATAAACTCGGTGATTGGCAAATATGGCATGGGGGGCCAGTGCGCCAATGGAAAATGTCTTCTTCATTTGGCCAAATAGCACAGAGCTCTTTGTTATTAATATATGCTTTCGGCATCGATTGAAACATCTAGTCACATGGAACTCTCTGCACAACCAATATTCCAATAAGGTTATATATATTTATTATATATTGGTCAGTCACCGCTGAAAGAATTCTGTATTTGATAGTCGCTCTTATCGGGGCACTGAAATTGGTAACCGCCATGAATCAGACCATGTTATGATTCGAGCCGAGATTCGCATAAAATTGACAAGTCCTAAGAAAAAATTTATCCCAAAATCTTTCAATTATCTCAAACTGAAAGATCCAGGAGCAATAATTGCATTTCAAACCGTATTATTGAAACCTGAGTCAGTGACATCTCTGGAAAGGCGAATGAATACTGGTCCCAATTAAAAAGATGCCTACAAAAGTAAGCCACTTCCACACTAGGATACTAGTAGTACGCTGGTTGGGTGTCGGAAGCAACTGTCCAACTTTCTGAAAAAGCTGCCAACGCCTGAATGTCCTTTAATATCGGATACTTCGAAGAACGACAGCAGAAATCGCTATTGGAGTGTTATGTTTTGAGAATGGAGTCGGCGGCTCGGCCCGCCAAAAGAAGAGGAAATAATCTCTGTAATCCATAAGTTTAAGACCAATAAAACTCCAGGAGAAGATGGTCTTCGGGTCGAACTCTTCAAATGTTGTCCATCATTGTTCATAACTCACCATCGACAAATATATTCTCTGGTATGGCAAAAAGAATTAATACCAGAAGGTTGGAACAAAGCAATTCTGCTTCCCATTCTTAAGAAAGATGGTAGGACGTATTGTGACAGTTACCGAGAAATCAGTTTATTGGACATCTCCGGAAAAATTCTCGCTTACCTTCTGCTAAATAGACCCATGGCAATACGGTATAGTAGAATAACCAAGCCGGATTCATAACGAGACGCGGTTGTCCTGACCAGATATTTACGGTAAGAAGGGTGCTGGAACATCGTTTCAAATACCAGCAATCGACCGTCACTTGCTTTATCGATTTTGCAGCTGCTTTCGATTCGATTGATAGAACAACGCTCTGGAAAGTGATGGAATATGACCGTGTTTCAGAGAAGATCATTCGGCTCATAAAAACACTTTATCAGCATACCATGGCGCAAGTCTTTGTATATGGGGAAGAGATCTTTGAAATAAAAAAACTGATGTCAGGGCTGCGTTTTTTTCTCTCACAATATTCAACTATGCGATGGACTGGTTAATGGGTATCGCTTGTCGGCACTCAAGAGGCAAATCAGTCCAGAACATAGCATCACAGACCTAAAATACGCTGATGATGTAGTCCTTTTTGCTATGAGGAAATACAAATAATGTTAAAAAATTTGTCAACAACTGCAGCGAGACTGGACTCAAAATCAATGTAAATAAAACGAAAGTATTTTCGTCTTATATACAAGATGCTGATAAAATACCTATCGATTCATTGCGGGTTGAGGAAGTGCTGGATTTTAAACACCTTGGATCCACTATAATCCCAGATGGCCAGGTAAAGCATGAAATCATAACCCGGATAACGGCAGCTAGGATTATGTTTTTATGTTTTTTAATTATAATTATGTTTTTCCGGTTAATGAAATCTTTATGGAACCACCGCGAAATCACCATAAACACGAAAATTCGCGTCCATATAGCTGCAATTCGTTCGATCTTGCTATATGGTTGCGAAACATGGCCAATGAGAGTGGAAGATATTAACAAGCTATTAGCTTTTGACCACTCATGTCTAAGGTACATTCTACGAATAAAATCGAGCAGATAAAATCGCACATGATTGTATCCATCTTCGTCCAAATACCACCTGCATTGATAATGTTATCACAGAGCATCGCCTTTGCTGGTTAGGACACGTTCTCTGTCGTCCACCTTCTTCTTCTTCTTCTTCTTCTAACAGCTCTCACCATTACTGGTTAGGTTTCAACGGTTATAAGGGTAAGACGCTTCCAAGAGGCGCGGTCTGCCATCGTCGACAGTAATGGAAGCCATTCCTTTTTCCATCGTTTAAGTCCAAATATTGCTGGTCCACTTATATGTTCAAAATCTTTTTTCATCGTATCAGTCCAGATCTTGATTGGCCCACCTCGCTTTTGACGCCAACCGTCACACGGTTAAATAACGAAATATGCGTCAACTCCTGTGGTGGACGACGGAGAACATGCCCTAACCAGCGAAGGCTGCGCTCTATGATAACATTATTTATGCAAGTGGTATTTAAACGAAGGTGGAAGCGATCTTGATTCGAGATTTTATCCACTCCGCGAACCAGTAAAATGTTGTGGGAGAAAAGACGCAGTCCTGACGGACACCTGTTTCTTATTTCGAAGGGATCTATCAGTTCTCCATATCTGCTCCGACGTGCGCTCATAAAATGCCTTTATGAATCTAATGATTTTCTCTGGAACACCATCACGTTCCATCACCCTCCAATGCGCTCTATCAATTGAATCAAAGGCAGCCGCAAAGTCGATATAACTCATGACAGTGGGTTGCAAATATTTGAAGCGATGTTCCAACACTCTTCTTAACGTGAATATCTGGTCAGCACAACTGCGCCATGGTCTGAAACCAGCTTGATTAGGGCGCATCCTGCTGTCCCTTATTTCCATAAGTCTATTGAGTAGCAGGGAAGCAAAAATTTTTGCTGAGAAGTCTAGTAGGCTGACTCCTCGATAATTGTCGCAGTATTTCCTATCATCTTTCTTAAGAATGGGAAGCAGAATTGCTTTGCTCCAATCATCTGGTAATATTTCTTTTTTCCTTACTAAAAAGTACATTTGTTGAAGGTACGTATGAAGGACGATGGACAGCATTTGAAAAGCTCAGCCCGAAGATCATCTTGGTGTTCTGGAGTTCCTGGAGTTTTGTTGGCCTTAAGCTTTTGGATAACTGAAATTATTTCTTCTTTTGTTGGAGGCTCGCAATTACAAACGTATGCTTCGGCAAACATATCAGGGGCAACAGATGACGCTTCATGGTTAAGTTTGGCCTCAAAGAATTCTTTCCATCTTATGAGGCGATCCTTTATACTTTTAATTAGTACTGCCATTGCTGTCTCTTATCATTTCACTGATCGTTCCCCGAGTCATAGTTGCTTTATAAAGAAGGCAGAATAGTTTCCTATTGTCGCCTAATCGAGCCGTCGCCTCCATTCTTAAGGCCATGTCACTCCAATAGAGATTTCTGTCCCGCCTTGCTGCTTTCGTTGCAAATCTTCGAAGCACCCGGTAGTCAGGATCACCTGACATTCGTGCTTTGGCAGCTTTTTCAGGCAATTGGACAGTTGCTTCCTATTAATATGCCCTAGCGTGGAAGTGGCCGATTTTCAGAGATATTCCTTTAGTCATCCACCACAAGAGTTTGTCATATTTTGTTAAACCGGTTATGGGTGATGGATTGCGTCAAAAGCGAGGTGGGCCAATCAGGCTGGATTGATACGGTCAGGGAAGATTTAGGTGGACCAGCAATATATGGATTTAAAAAAAGGAATGGCTTCTATCACTATTAGCCATGGTGTGGGATCGAGCATGCAGACGCTTCACCTTTGTAGGTAGCGGAACCAGCCTAACCAGTAATGGTGTGAGCTGTTAGAAGAAGAAGAATGATTTACTAGCCACCTATACGTTCAAAATTTTTCCTGAGCATTCTTGATTGGCCCTCATCGCTTGTGATATCACCCATTTCAAAGCAAGAAATATCAATTTTTGTGCTGGGCGGCGAAGAACATCTTCCAACAAGCGAATGCTCTTTTTTGATGGAATTATATTAAATTAAATTCTCGGTAAACCCACAAAATATATCTTGAATATGAGTGGTCAAAGATAGTTTCTTAATATCATCCACTCTCACTGGTCATGTCTCATAGCCATGTAGCGAGCGAATTGCAATTGTATAGATGCTCTTTCTGGACTCGCTTTTATATGATTATGCAACGACTTCGTAAAGGTTTCCGAAGAACACATCTTTTACCACCATTATTCGAGTTTCATTTTTCGCTTAGCCGTTTGGGATTAAAGCGGATCCAAGATATCTAAAGTCAGCCACTTCCTCAACCGGTATTGAACTGATAAAAGTAAGCAATTTATCAGTTTCTTTTATATACCACGAAAAGACTTTTGTTTTATTTGTATTGATCTTATTGAGGAAAGGAATTAGTACGAATATGTAGGAGAGATTGTTAGGGATTATAAAGAAGTATGAGGTTTTTCATTTTCGTGTGGCTTTATTATTATTTACGGTCCTATACTTTGGAATTTGAGTTATTTTACGGCCTCGCACTCCCAAATAATTATTATATCTCATTTTATTATTCCTATATCCTTTATTTTTTGTTATTAATCTAATATTTCTTGTCATATTAAAATTAAATTAAACTTTTTTGATAAAAAGTTTAATTACTAAATTTACTAATGTTTGAGGTTCTATTACTGCTTAATGATGCTTGGAAAGAGTATATTTAATTTTAAAATAGTCCACATAGCAGTTAAAATTGTGGCACAACTTGTGGCAGTCATTCATACTCAGATTTTTGTACAGTTATGCATCATTACTTCCTTTTTAAGAATAAATTTATCTTTAAAGGTAAAATCTAGATGGAGATTTATATTCATTTCTATCCTCATTTCGTTTTTTGACGGTACAATCACTAATAATTGGTGGGGCCAACCAAACCAGGAGCAGTTTTGCATGTTCTTATTTAAAGATTTTGTCAAATTGCTCTTGAATTTGCGAAAATTTCCATTAATCAATAAAAATCATTTTGGATATAAAGAAATGTCAGGGAGAGGGGGTGGTTTATTTTGAAATTTTTTTTTTTTGTTCGCCTAATGATGTGCTTTATTTTTATATTATCACTATTTAGTTTTGATAATAAATAAATAGAATTATTTTGTATATACTTACCAGTTTTCATTAATATTATAATAGTTACAATTCTTTTATTATTTTATTTTCATTATTATTTTGTATTAATAGTTTGTATTATTGTTATTAACAAATGCGCATAGGGTGTTGCTGTCGACTAATAATATTTTTGATAATATTTTTCAGCACACCGATTAAACAATTGAATGAAAAAAAGAATCGTTGTGAGCGCTTGTAAAAGTCTTTCGATAGCAATTTGTAATATTGTATTTATTTATGTTTTTATAATTTGTTTATGGTTGCTATCTGTAATTATTTATATTTTTTACAAATTTTTTTAATGGCACATGTAGTTGCGATGAAATTATCATTGAAAAATGAGTGGTGATGTGGATCCTCTGGTGAATGCGTCGTTATAAAGGTAAGATAAAGATAAAGATTATTAGTGCTACCCATTAATTAATTATTTAACTTCAAAAGGAAAATTAGTTAAACAAATATGAATTGAATCAAGTGTGTATGAAGTTTGTCGCCCCAGCGATTATTTGCAGCTCATTATTATTTGTTATTATTTGTATCGATATTATTTGTTTCTTATAAACCTTAGTTATTTTAAACGAAAACTGCTGTAGCGTTTGAACATGTTTGCTGTTTGTTAAACTGTATGATGAATGGCGTGAAAAATGACGGGGACGACGAATGTTTGCTTGGTACATCAGAGAAAATTTTGAATCATAGGCGGTGCAACTATCAGCTATGTATTGGCTTAAGAAGCGGAAAAAGAAGTAGTCTCACATTCTCAGACCATCGGAAAGCGTAGAAGTGTCTTATTCTAATAGCCAATGCAGCTAACCAAACCTAACTTGCAATGAACTGAGTTCTTTGAAGAGTTCAGAATATCAAAAGAATAATGGCACTTTTCGAAACTTCCTTCCATAGGAAGCAATGCAAAATTATAATCTAGAATGGGTCACAGAAAAAAATTTTGGAAGAAAAACATTAAATTAACCGTAGACGTATTTATCAAATCGTTTCAAATTTCTCGATTTTTTGGTAAGTTATTCGGAAAGTTAGCTCGGATGTGAGTGAATATAGCTGTATCAGTGCCTCTTGTTGTTTTAAAATATATATTATGGGTGTTGTGAAGCAATTTATAATTAATATATGTACTTATACGGGGTGAGAAGGCGAAATTTGCTTGCTTTGAAAGAATTGATGATATTTTCTGAAAAATATTTTTTCATCATTTTATGATGAGCTTTTAGAACGAAAATAATTTTTGGCCATTTTAGAATCTCATGTTTAATGAATAAGAGGAAATGCTGCTTTTTAGTGGATAAAATTTGTCGCAAAAAATAAAATTAAAATCAATATCTATAAAAGATCAAATTTCTGGAAGAAGCTTAGTCAATTAAAAAATAAAAATGAATTTGGAGAAGGAAAGATTACTTTCCTATGAAATCATCCAATTTTTTGCTAAATATTATGAAGTTTGTTTGGTTTTTTATTAATCAAATGATTTTGAAATTTCATATTCATGTATTGTATCATAAATTAACTTTATAAAATTATTTTTATTATGTTAAGCTTGCTGTTCTTCAATAAATTTTGGTATTCGTTGAGTAAAAAAAATGTAAGATGAAGCTGAAACAGCAGTTTGTGCGTAGAAGCAAAGCTAATTTTATGGAAATAGATATTTTTATATTGTATGCATTGGCTTTTTACATACAATATTTGAGCGATGTCGCCAAACATTGTTATATCCAGCGTCATCCCACTGGCCAGCATATCCAATGTAATTGACAAGTGTACATGTGGCAGCACCCAATGGGCAACAATTGTCTGGTTGACTTTGTCGATAATAGGTGAAGTTCACTGGCGTTCCTTCATCACATCTATATATAGAACCATATTTATGGAATCCAATCCAAAATGTATTACTACCGAGAAGATCTAAAATATTATCAACTAAATTTTTCTTTTTCAAAATTAATAACCGAATGCTACATATACGTATATATATATATTTTATCATTTTTAACATATATATGTATATATATATATTCTTTTAAAGGACCTCACCATTGCTGGTTAAACTTGTTCCGCTGGCTTCTCGCATTGTACAAATATGCCACGGAGTCCTTTGGCGATAGCAATAACAGCGAGTCGCCAGCACCACCGGCTTTTTTGGATAGGTTCACTCCTGCCCGTAATAGAACCGCAGTATCGGCGCTCCGAATTGAACCATAACCCACTGATCCATTCTATCTCCCTACATATATATATATATATATATGTTAAAAATGATAAAATTACTGTTTATAAAATTCATTTCTTCAATTGAATGTATGGAAGCAAGATGTCCACCACGACGAGTACATTCTTCGTTTCCTCCTACATAATTATATGATCCATAGTTCACTTTCCTTAGTGAAATACTAATTCAATTAGTCAAAAAAAATTGACAATAAAAAATTCTTGTGCAAAACTTACAGCGATATAACATACATTGAATTTATCATTTTTTGTCCATCCATTCGCACATGCTTAAAATTTCATGATTTCAAAATAATCAAAATTTCTGATATGAAGAAAAAGGTTTTCACTTCACCCTTATAGGCAAGAAGCAGATCAACAATTATTAAGGTGAATTATTAAGAAGATACATGGTCATCTGATTTTTGATTCGTAATATGAAGTCTAAATATAAAATAAGATATGAAATCCCTATTTAAATTACTTATACCCGAGCTGCGGAATTTTTTGTCAAATCATTTAAACCTAAAACGAACGCAAATGAGAGAAATGGTTCACGGTCGTTAGTTTCTAAACCTATTATGGAATTGAAAAAAAAACGCCTCAAACGCAAGGCGTCAAGATATCACGGAAAAACGGAAACAGATTTTAGTCATCATTCAAGAAATTCAGAAAAAATACTAATCAAATTTCCGTAATTTCATAAATTTTTTTATTTCATAATTTTTGAGTTCCATTTTATTTTTTACGTTTAAATTTATAGGTTATCTTACGAATGCGGAATTTTTTAGGTTTTTTCCGAATTCGCTTTTCTCACGAACTCACGACAATTAATAAACCTAGTTTTCAGAATTTTCTCAAGCGAGCATTATACGCCGAAGCGTCAGACGAAATTTACTGTATTGCAGATTGTTTGGGTATAAAAATTTGAATAAAGGATGAGCAATTATAAAAAAAACGTGATGATGAAGCAGTATTTTTGAATTTTTATTTTTAAAGCAGAATAAAAGTTCTTTCCAAAAGTAACCCTTATAAGTCCAAAAAACAATTTTTTTCCTTACCATTTTTAATAATTCTCATATTTCAAAATTTTTGTGTAATAAATATCTAAGTTGAAAAAGAATAAAGGATCGCCAAACAAATATTTGCCTGGTATTAAGGGATCCGGAAGGCATTTTCCGGCAGCACAGACATTATTCGCTGGACAATGATCTCCTGGACAACCTGAATGTCTCGTATAACTGGTGCTACTCTTACTGTATACAATTATTATCGTTTGGCTTACCGCTAAAATCCAATATATTACTGTATTGCAACTATTAGCGTGACAAATTTCAAAGACTCGGCAATTCGTATCGTCAATGCAACCTGAAATATGGCGAAGAAATGCCATTCAATTTAATTTAATTTAATTCAGTAAAATAATCTAAGCAATTCAACAATGATTCCTTCAACATATTGGTCAAACTGAATTCGAAGGAAGAATGAAATGGAAAAAACAGCTGAATCCAGGACTTTCGTTTCAGCGCTGTTAAATTTTGCACATAAGCTTTTACTATAATTTAATTTAATTTAACTATAATTTTTATGAAAAATCTACGAAGAAAAGGTCGATATGGGTGAAAACTGGGCTCGAATCGAAGCAATTATGGATAATACCATAGAGAAAAATAAGAATATTCCATCCATTTTTTCACCACAAACGTTATTCCAACACTAAAACGCCGCTGATTTGTGCGTTTTTTCCTTGTTTTTATTCATCATCTGTATTATCAGCTGTTTTATGTTTCATGAATTCTTGGTTGTTTTAATTGGAATCAAAAAAAAATATTCCCTTTCACCACGTTCAGTTAACATCGAGTTGTTTTGCCATTTTTTATGTTTATATTTTGAAGCAAGAAAAAATTCATAATTATTGGTGAAATATCAATCGAATACAATATCTTCCATCCAAAAAACAATATAAAATATCATTTAAAATAGAAGGGAATGCATCTTTTGTTGCTTCGACTGACCTTTGATATCACTCCTGTTCGTGTTCTGTGACTGTCCTTAAAATAAGCCTATAAGAATGGAATCCGGATGTGTTCAACCACACTTATATCTCCAAATGACTATCTGGAGAAAGGACTTAATCCTAATAGCCAGTGGAACATGTTCCTTGACTAAAAATGAGCTAAAATTTCCTTAATGCTAAAACGATTTGAATGGAATAAGAAACAAAGGAATGGTCTTTGCTAAATAAAGTGGCTCTCATTTTTTGTTGACTTATCTCCATTGCCTGTTAATACAGTTAAAAATTTTTGTCCAAGAGTTACTTGGAGATAAAATTGCATGAAATCCAGATTTCCAATGATACGCTTACTTCTATCGCGGATAAAAGCCGAAAGTTTGTCTCTCAAAACCATAGCCTGAATCACCGTTCACCCAATTGTTCTCCTTTTCTTTTGCTAAAATAATTCTAAAGAAAGAACTGACACCAGCACATGGTAACTTGGTTAACCTTGCTTAGTTCTTTTTTAAGCAAATAATGAGAAATTAAAATAAATTCAATACTGGTTATTGATGTGGTTTTTAATAAAAGGATTTGTTAATTAAATTATTTTCTTTACAAAATTTGATTTACGGATATTCCTTAGTTTATGAAACCAGCCAAGCTACATTTACTGTAACTTCTCTGCAAATTATCAGATAACGTTATCAGAGTATTTATCACTAAAGTTTCTTGAAAAATTATACTTTTTTAATGAAGGTGAATTTTATCATCCATTTTAATTAGTTTTCGATTTTTAAGCGAATTACAATTGAATTCACAGTTATTTTTGGATTTCCACTTAGCGAATATCTGAATTTCTTTATATAAATTATTTGCACCAAAAAAACATAGCGAACCAATTGCAATTCAAATTCTTCTAAATTTTTGCAATTTTTTTTCAAGTTTTTTTTCTTTTTTCTTGTATTAAATTTGATTTTTTTTTTCCTCACTTATGCTATTACATAATACATAATAATAATATATAATATAATAACATTATAATTTAACATTGTCTGTATTCGACAGGAGCGGACCTGTCGTAAAAAATCGGAGTGGCTGCTGGGGACCCACCTATAACTCTATTCCCAAGTGACACCATGGTAAAAGAGTCAGATATTTTTGATGCGGCATCCTCGTCTTCCGATGCGCATGATACACCCAGCCCGGTAGTATGGTACACGCGATAATTACACAATCTGGGCGTAAAACGATATCCCAGGGCTGATAAATAAAATGTGCTTGCAAGCCAGGACTATTATTCGAAAACTGGGGACGGCTTTTTTCACGCGCAGCAGGCTCCGCTATGCCGAAGATCATGAACTTTTTGTTACTAACACTTGCTTCTAGCACCGTAGAAAACATCTAGTTACGTGGAAATCCCCAGATAACCAACATTTTAGCCAGATTGACATCTTAATCTGTCGCCGTTGGAAGAATTCCATACTAAATAGTCGTTCCTATCGCAGCGAAACGGGCCATCTTCATAGATCTGACCATGTTATGACCCGAGTCAAGATTAGTATAAAATTGACAACTCGCAAAAAACAGCATCCTTCAAGATCTTTCAACTATCTCAAACTAAAAAATTCGATGATAATGAATGCATTTCAAAACGAATTATTGAAGCAACTCAGCAAAATGAATACCAATGACATCTCTGGAACGGTAGATGAATACTGGTCCCACTAAAGGATGTCGCCGATAGTCAGTCTTTTCCATGATTATGCTAATAGGAAGTGTGCTAGTTGGGTATTAGAAGCAACTATTCTGAAAAAGCTACCAAAGCACGAGTGTCAAGAGATGACTACCAGATATTTCGAAGATTTCCAACGAAAGCAGCAGGGACGGGCAAAAATCACTATTGGAGTGGCATGGCTTTGAGAATGGAGACGGCACCTGAATACCTGAATTATATTAGCGATAATAGGAATCTATCCGTTTTCATAAAGCAACTATAACTTGGAACGATAAGTGAAATGATAAGGGAAGTAATAGTGTAACTGTTAAGAGTATTAAGGATCACTTCATAAAATGGAAGGAATTAGAAATTCTTTGAGGCTAAACTCAACCAAGATGGGCCATCTGTCGTCTCTGAGATAGTTGATTCGTTCATTGAACCATAAGTTTGTGATTCGCCTAACCGCCAATAGAAATAATCTTATTCATAAGCTTAAGGCCAATAAAACTCCGTGAGAAGATGGGCTGAACTTTTCAAATATTGTCGATTCCATCGTCCATCGCACCTTCAACAAATATACTTTTTGGTATGCAAGAAAAAAATAATACCAAATGACTGAAGCAGAGCAATTCTGTTCCTAATTCTCAAGAAAGATAACAGGAAATATTTATCGAGGAATCAGCGCAAACTTATGGAAATACAGGACAGGAGAATGCGTCCTAATCAAGCTAGATTCAGACCGGGGCAAGGTTGTCCAGACATTCACTAGTCGTTAAGAAGGGTGTTGGAATATCGCTTCAGATATTTGCAACCGACCGTTATGTGTTTCATCGATTAACAACTACATTCGATTCAATTGATAGAAAAAAAGAGCCGCGCTTTGGAGGATGATGAAACACGACGGTGTTCCAGAGAAGATCATTTGACTCATAAAAGCATTTTACCAGCCTACGTCGTCGTAGGTCTGTGTATATGAGGAACAGCTCCTTCGAAGCTATGTGGTAGACTGGATAATGGACACCGCTTGTCGGCACTCAAGAGGTGTACAGATTAGTCCAGATATAGCCAATGAGAGTGGAGGATATTAAGAAGTCTTTGACCGCTTATGTCTAGGTAGTATATTTTACGGGTTCAGGGAATGGATAAAATCTCGTATGATGTATGCACTCTCGCTCAAATACCACTTGCATTAACAGCACCATCACAGAACGTCACTTTCGCTGGTTAAGACACATTCTTCATTGCATACCACAAGATTTGGTGCATATTTCGTTATTTACTAAACCCACCAAAAAGTGGGCCAATCAAGACCCGGATACGGTCAGAAAAGAATTTGAACACAATAGGTGGACCAGCAACATATGGACTTAGACGATGGAATAAGGAATGGGTTCTATTACTATCGCCGATGGCATCAGACCGCGCCGCTTGGAAACCCCTCACCTTTGTAGCCAGCCTAACCAGTAATGGTGGGAACTATTAAAAGAAGAAAAAATCTGTATAAAAATTGGTAAAGTTTGAATGATGCAAAAAGAGAAAAAATCGGCTAATATTAAATAAAATTTTCGCCTATTATGATTACTTTATCACGATTTCATAAATTATATTTCTTAATTAAACAAAATAATTACTATTCGCATTAACGGACAGAATAGCCGAGTGGGTAGAAATCAACATTATTTAATTTAATTACTGTAAAAGATCAAATATATAAACGATTTTATTCATGGAAATTCCTCGAATTTTTTGCTTAATATAATCTATTTGTACTTTGCTTAAGATAAATTTTCACTATGCCACTCACTTTCCAGATCCAAAATTCGTACGAGTCAATTTGGAAAATCAGCATGCAAATGTTAAACTAATAAGTACTTGGCAAAAGAATAAATAGGAATTTTGAGAAGTTAAGAATGGATTTGAGAAATGGTTTGTGCCATCCATTACTATATCCATTACGACTTAAATTTTACGCAAAATCCTTCACTGGTTAACCAATTGTTTCGGAAATTTTTGTATAGTCGATTAAAATTATTACTATTTTTAATCTATTAAAACACATTAATCCACTGCACTTGAATGATTCCACTATAAGGCGATTCTTGAAATTAATTTTATTATTATTCAAGGCGATTCTTGAAATTAATTTTATTATTATTTCAAAATTATTTTTAAAGGTTTCGGAAGAAAATATACATTCTGAAAATTGAAATTTTAAAAAATTTAATTCAGTTAACCGTTTTATTTCATTTAATAAAACTAAATTGTAAATCCATAAATAAATTTCAGGTTAATCGATCAGTAAGTTCGATTGGCCAGTTCAATTCAACAATACATTTTAACATTTCGAAATATTTAAAATAGAATTATTTTATAGAATAATTTCTGAATGAAGTGATTAATGCTTAGATTACCGTCAGGAACATAATTAGTGCCTCCAGCAAAGGGGATCATTAAATAATTTGGGTGATGGTGTGAACTTAGTTTTATTTCCAGCAAAAATTTCTCATCGCACTAACACAGACACAGAAATTGTTACCAGTAATTAACTACTTAAAATTTACTTAAAACACAATTTACTTAAAGCAAAATTGTAAAAATGAATTTGCAATTAAAAGTAAAATGCAAACATACATTTATCATCAGTTCATTTGCAATAACAATAAGAAATTCGCAGAAACAAGAGGAAGATTAAACTGTTCCATAACATTTCACATTTTTTGGATTCTGGTTCCCTTTTTCGGAAATTTGCCAACAGCCATAATTGATTGTTAATTAGAGAATATAACCAATGAAAAAGCCTCAACCTCAGACGCACGGATGGCCGAGTGGTCTAAGGCGCCAGACTTAAGTTCTGGTATCGTGATCGATGCGTGGGTTCGAACCCCACTCCGTGCAAACAGTTTTGTGAAATCGTATAGCCATTCCCAGGCGTCGTTACTTGAAGGCAGACTGTGTAGAATAATTCGTTCCCAGTTACCATAGATAAAAGTTGGAAGTAATTGTTATAATGAAAGTTGGAAGTAATTGTTATAATGAAAGCGGCTTGTAAGTTGTGTGTTTGCGAGAGGCAATGTGTAGTTTCCAAAATCTCAAGAAAACGTAAAAATGTTCCTTAAATCATTTATTTTTTCTCGATTTTTCAGTTCGAATTTGCAAAATTTTCAAAAATATATGCGTTTTTTGCTTTAATTTAGTTTGCTTTCAAAATATTTTCCAGAAAATAAGAATTTTTCTCGTTTTCTTCCGGAAATTATAATGGATTTCTTTTTGCTATCGAATCCATAGATTTTTACGATTCAGAAAAGAGATATTTGTTTGTTTTTCATTTTACAGTTGAAATTTCCTTCTTAATTTCCGTTTTAACCGATTTCCATTTTATTGCTTTTTACATGGCCCTAGTATCCTCTCTTTTCTCTTTTCTCCAGTATATAATAAATATGATAACATAATATGAACAAGATTTCATGAGCATTTTCGAAAAACCAGTTGTATAAAATGCGCATCGCGCGCAACCGATTTATTTTGTTGTTATTGTGAATTTACTCCATATTTGGCCAAATCATAATAACCAATAATTTTTTATTCATACTCTAGATTTGTCCAATTCATTAGAATTTTGAGGAATAATTGTCCATGAAATCGCTGGACCTTATAATGGTCTCGCATGTTGCTATGGCTAAGAATAGGCCATTATTGGTTAGATTATTGTTTTCTTGAAGAGAGCGAAAAAGTGAAATCCGGGTAATGAACGAGGAGGTTGAAAGCCAAAGGCATACGAGGCAACATATCGTCAAAAAAATTACGCGAGATTTATCGCGTTTTTCTCAACAAAAATTGCAATTTCACTAAAATTAATCAAATTGTTTCGGAAGAAGGAATCGTACAATTCATTTATTTAGATTAATTTCGATTAATTTTTTTTCGGTTATTTCAATATAATTTGACAAATTTGTTTTTCAAAAAAAATTCGCGCTTCACATTCGAAAATTTTGCAAAATTATCATCGAAGAAATAATCATATTGAAATATTTGAGAAATCATTCCATTAAAAACTATTTCGCAAAATCCGTTTCTTCGAAAAACACAATTTTCTTTTGCAAAAACTCATTCTATTGCAATAAACGCATATATTTTTATTAAGCAATTATTATTTAGGTTTGAGTTTGTTTGTTTGTTCCTTTAATTTTTTCAAGAATAGTGGTTAAACTCACTATGCTTCTTGGAAGTGCAGCTACAGGTAGATCTCCAGTTTCGGCCAGATTTTTAATTGCAGGCCTATTCTTGCAAGCGGTAGATGCTTCAAATCACAATGTTCATAATGTGCGCAGTACACATTCGGCCGTATTACCAAATTTTTTTCCAAGATAATTAAATAAGAAATTAGAAATTAGTGGGTCGCTAGCATTACCTTGAATTTTTATAAATGTTTGCTTTCGTCAGAATTTGATACCTATGCTGTTCAATACGAATCGAATCGAAATAACAATCTATACCCTAAGGAAATGCAATAAAATTGCAGCGAATATAAAATTATTAAGAAATCGCGAAAAACTTTTAATCATTTGAAAACACCGATAATAACCCATTATATATTAATATAAATATTTTTTAAAAAGAACTACATTTTTTCGCACCAAAAAAAATTTTATGGAAATTATATTAAATTATTTTAAATTATTTTATTTTACATTTTTCAGAAATACCTTAAATATTTGGCTTAATATAATAAAAATAAATAAAAAAGATGTCTTAGTATTGTGATTATGAGAATATTTTTGATGTAGTGGAGCACCTATATGGGTTCCACATGGGTTTCTGAAAAACGCATGGACTCCTTTCAGTTTTAGTCGCATTTTATACGACAATAAATTTTTTTAACCTAACTTTTCATCATTTCTATTGTAATTTTTATGAATTTCTAAATTGTAATTTTTATGAATTTCTAAATGCCATCATTAAACGCAATTTATCTCATGTTTATATTAACTTTCTAATCGTTAAAGCTCCATTAAACATTTATGTGACCTAATATGATAAGGTTATTGGCTACGAAACACAAAAACTTTATCTATTTGTAGTATCTTAAAAATTTCAACCGTTTATCATAAATTCAGTTGTCCCTAACATTTGAGTGTATAAATCTCATATTTCAGCTCGCAATTTTAACTCATTCTAATGCACCTATTTTAATTCACTCACTTGCATTGTCACTATAATTTTCATCTATATAATTCTAAACTAAAGATTCATTGTTACTTCATTTAATTTCTTCTATAAAATCCCATAGTTCATTTAAAATATTTTTGGACGTATGGATATATAAGAAAAATCTAACGTCGAATTAATATCAGCCATTATTTTAGCTAATATTATCAGTAAAGTTTCTTTATTAACTAGCTAGTCTTTAGTATTTGGTCAAATTTTAAGTATTTAATCAATTTTTGGGCAGTATTCCCTCCCTCTGATAATCTAGTAGTTGATTTCAAGTATTATTTCTCAGATCCCATATAATAATTGCAGCCTGTGAATAATCCTAGTGAATAATCTTACGATGTTTTCTAATGGAATAATTAAATAGAATTTTTTATACGGTAAATTTAGTGATATTACCTAAACAATTTGTGAAAAATTTTCCAAGTGCTATAATAGATAAAATTATTAGCCATCATTTGAGGTAAGTGGTAAAAATTTAAAACGAAAATATATATAAAATATAAATCTCTTATTTACTTTTTTAATGTATTTATATAAATTTTTATTTTCTGTTAAATGAATATAAAAAAAAGCCATCATCATTCGATTGACTCTAATGAATCTCAGTAGGGGGCTCAGTGGGTTGTTGCTCACTAGGAGCGTCGATGCTGAGGTTCAATTCCCCGCAGGAGTAAATCTGACAAAAATCTGGGTGATGCTGGCCACTCACCTGTATTTCTATCGCCAAGGGATTCGCTGGCATATTGTCCAGTGCTACAAGCCAATAGAGCGAGTTTGACCAGTAATGGTGAGGACTCTTTTAAAAAAAAGTGAATCCCAGTGAATATTAGGATGAGGTTCTTTCGCTACAGAGTCTAGAGTCTTTGCCACAAGGATCTAAAAATTTAAGTAACTGCTAAGTATTACTTAAGATTCTTTAATAGAATCCTAAAATAGTGCTAAAAATAGTATTATTTTTATTATTTTTTATTATTTTTTTATTTTCTGCTAATTATTTTCTGCTATATATTGATTTACTTTAGCGATTTAGCGATTTACTTTCTGCTATATATTGCTCTAGTTGATTAAATTTTCTATTGTATTTCAAACCTTTCAAGCCTTTTATCAGAATTCGTTAATGCTTATTGTCAAAAAACGTTTTTAATTAGATTTTTGTTGAAAGAAATTTATTTTTCATCAGTTTTTCAAAAACCATCATAAAACGGTTGCAATCGACAATTTATCATATTCATGTAATTGTTTTGAATAAATAGACAGACAAATTTGTTGACCACAAAATTCGTATTGCAAAAAAATCATATTGAATATATAAAAATACAAAATAAATGCGAAGAATGTCACTTGATTGAAAATCTTAAACGAGTTTCATTGCAAATTTTTCAAATGCTTTTAGATATATCGTTCCCTAAATTATTTCTGGTCGCTGCATATCCAACACTCATTTGATTACTTTTGATAATTCTTATCATTTAAAATATGAATTGAACTACTTGAATGTGTTAATCAGTATCTAATAAAAATGTATTGTTAATATATGAATTATAATCTTATAATCTTGTCGATATTTTGATAATTTTTCAAATTCTTCTGGCCTTTTAAACTTTGAATATAACTTTCTTCTATAAAATCCCATAGTTCATTTAAAATATTATATCGAATTGTTCGTTATTTCCTCAATAAATGATTATTTTGAGAAGTGTTGATGGTGGTTATTGTTTCAGAGGCAAAGAGGCCTTAGATTTGATTTCTGTCAATTTCTTAAGAATATCTTAACAAAATAACAGAATTTTTCTTAAAAGAGTGTTGCTAGACGTTTGCATGGATTTTATAGTAAATGGGTGCTGAAGATCCACTTTCTACTTCTATCTCCTAGTGAATTATTAGCGAAAGCGATTTCATCCTTAGCGAACGCATGTGAGATTTGCAAATGCACGTTAATTGTCATGCAAAATTAAACAAATCAATCTATTTTCGCCTTTGTCTTTCGCCACAAAAATTTCCATTAATTGCATCTAGCATTCCATATGTATTTCGCAATATTTATTTATTTCATTATTTCAGCTGTTTCTTTTTTGCAATCGTTTCAGTTCGTCCAATGAAAAATATGATAAGATCACAAATTGATGGAACAGAAAGTCTTCGTTAATTAAAAAATTGCAAACATTTGCTTGTCAAATGTATAAATCAGATTATTTATAAAGCATCACCGCATCACTTTAATTCTTCCTTTTGTAATAACACGTTTCTGGTTTGGTTAGCTTCACTTACTGCTAAGATGAAATTCTTCCGTCAGATGATAATCTGAGGATAGAAACAGGGTGGAAGATAGAATGGGTTTAAAGCCCGGATTTCATTTTTAAGTATTCTTCTCAGTCCCGCATGTATTGACTTGATCTTTTTCTAACAGCCCGCAACATCATTGGTTTGGCTCGCTCTACTCATGCTTCCAAGACTGGATGCCGATCTTTTTTCTGCCGCCTAAGCCAGTATATCGATGGGCCACCTATGTGTTCAAAATCTCTTGAATCGCTTCTAATTTCCTCCGCGATTTTGACGCCATCAATCAGAGATTAGCAGGTAATGTTGTGCGTTAATTTCTTTGCAGAATATGACCAAACTAAAGCAGACGGTGCTTTGTGACCATATTTTTAATACACATACAAACGAAAGTCGGTGCAACAAAATTAGTTTAACAAGTATAGTAGGGTTGGCATCCAGATGAATGTGAATTTTTGCTTTCAGGTTGATTTTGCGGCGATTCCAGAGAAGTTTCAGCAGACGAAAGAATGCATTTTTGGCTCGAATCACATTGGCTTGATTAAAGCAACATCACTGAAAAAGAAAATAAAAAATAAAAATAAAAATCGAAATGGGCATGGACTTCTCGAATTATTCACTCACATTGTTGTTCTCTTGAAATAATGATAACTTCAGACAAGAAATTGTCCATAACTTCATTTTCTAAGTATTTACTTGAATCGAAGATTTATGGCGACAGATCTCTTGGTTTTCGCAGTAGTACCGATGCTTACTTTTGTTCTTCGATCAGCTACCTCTGACCTTCACAGATCTGTTTTATTTAATTGTTCGTTTTTTTTCTCTTCTTGTTTCATACTGTTTCATTCATTTCATTTCAATGAAATTCGATAAATTTCACCAGTTTTCCATTTTGTATTTTGGTTTCTTTAATGAACAATATTTTTCTATATGAGAATTTATATGAGAATTTTTTTGCAATTGGTCAATCATTTTCAGCGTCAATCAGATTCAGATTCTAGGGAACCATCTGGGCCTCAAAATCCAGAAAAAATGAGTCCACTAAATTTCATTTCTTTTATTTCGGATAGTGCTGACGACCCATTTATATTTCTATCGCCAAGCTAATTCTTGGCAAAAATTTCTAATAACCAGTAGAACATAACTAGAAAATGATTTCCATTCTTGTCCAAAAGAGGCTGTTTTCTTTTCTTTATTCATATATGTCTATAGATGTTTTCTTGCGGAATTAAACGCTAAAAACTGTTCACTGAGGGACGAAGGACGATTACTGTTATACTGGTTATTAAAAAATGTAAGAAAATTATTGAAAATTATTGTTTTAATCGTCCATTGTTTTCTTTGAGTTTGAGTTCTACTTGGACCATACGATCAAACATTGCGCTTTTTTGAAACATATGTACAATAATGAACGTATGTTAAATCTAAACATGCTACTCGATTACCAGAAAAACGCATATTTTTGCAAATGAATGCATACAACACATTAGATACCCACTTTTATCTGTATTTTTATGACAAATACTTTGGCGAAAAGATCTAAGTAAAGCCAGCTAAGCATAAAACTGTGCTGAATACTGTTAAAAGAAGGTGAAAGAAGTGGAACGTAGAATGAGAGAGCTTTCTTCCTTCTACGTCCTCAGTTAAATTTTTTTGTCATAAATATTACACATAATGAATGAATAGCGTTGTAATCAATGAAAGAAAAATCGCCATTAAAGGTTTTTTTGTTTTTGAGAATGGCGGTGGTTTTCACATAAATCGGGAGATAAATGAAAATCAGAGCATCGACAAATATGAATGGCTATTCGAAATTCCAATTTGTTGCTGAAGAAGCCGAATTTTTTCTGGATATGGCAGTTAATGAATGTCAACGATGGTTGGAGGTACACATTTTTCAAAGAAATTTCGAACTCTTTAGGTTGGTACCAAGATAAACACAATAAGATCCACTAAATGCTTATTTCAGTTTGTATTTCAGTTTTCAGTTATCATTTGATGGCAGCTTTTTCAGCATTTTTTCCCATATTCTCGCTCAAAAGAAGCGAAATTCTATTAGGCGTGAATCTGATTATTAAAATAAATAAATAGGCAATAAATAAGTTAATTAAAATAGGATGAATTTCATTTCGATAAATTTCTGAAATTGTAAAAAATTATTTATGAGTTAAAATTATTTATTTATGACTTTGTAAGAAATTTCTTCTAGTTTTTTAGGAAAAAAGAAATGCAAATCTGAAACGATTTATTGCAAAAATTGTTTTCTTTCTAATTTTTATGGGGCTAACGAAGGCGACATTAGGATCGCGTTTTCCATTTTTCTTTCAATCAATAAAAATTATGACGAATGAATTTCGGGAAAATGAGCTGCGCAAATATTATAGATTTGTTATTTCTAGAAGAATATTCGATATTTGAGATTAAAATTTTATTAAAATTGAAGTTCCATTTTATCCTTCGACACTTCTTATTTTATTTACATATTTTTATTTTATTTCCTTTATTTTATTTCCTAAAGTTGAAGGTCTGAATTAAGGATTTCCAATTCTGATGAGGTTGGTTAATTCGGCTAGAAATTTTTGCCAAGGAGTCGATTGGTAGTAGAAGTGGGCCATTAGGTCAGAGAAGGAGCCGAATTCTTATTTCTCAACGCGATAACATTCCTATTATCTGCTGGGTTGCTTTATGTTATATAGGGAAGATTAGTCCACTACATTAGTTGTTTTGCTGTTATGCTGATAAGAATTATATTCTTAAACTCAAAAAATTCTTAAACGCTTCTTTTATTGAATATGGAAAATATTCCTGATATGACCTTGAACTTTTTCAACAAAAAAATGGTGTCATTCAACTCGTTCTTATCCGAACCACAGTCCGCAATATTTCATTATTTTCAAAAAATTGTGGTGATCAAAGAAATATGTAAAATATGTCGAGCAATTTTAAGAGAAATAATATTTTTTCTGAAAATTTTTTCTTATCGATATTGAAGGTTTTTAACCCAAAATTTTTCCAAAAAAGCATATTTTTTGTTGAAGAGTTCATTTGCAATTAAACTTTTGAATGAATTGTTTTAAAAACTTTTGTTGCTAAAGGAGATTTGAAGGAGCTATTTTGAATGAAATCAGATTGAGATTAGATTTATTGCAAAGTTAATTTGTCCTACCGGAAATCCCAGTTTACAGCTGGCTTAAGCCACTGAAAAGATCTCTTTTAAAATTATAGAAAAGGAAATTTTGAATAATTGTGCCTCTCGATTTGCAAAGTAATTTAGGCAATAACAAAGTAATCTAAATATAATATTGTAAATCATAACTGGCTTCATTGGCTCTAGGAGTGAGACATTTCCAAGCCTCTTGAACTGAATTATATGTGGAAATAACAGGAAATTTTTACGTCGCCTAAGCTCATACATATATTGCTGATCGCCTGTGCGTTCGAAATCTCTCTTGACGGTATCAGTCGAAATCTTGATAGTGTCTTCTTGCTTTGACTGTCATAAGGCAATTTGGGCCTTCAAAATAGAAGCTCAGTGTCAACTCTAGCTTCTGCAGCATAAGATTGATATAACATGACCTGCTCACGACTTCGAGATCCAAAAACATTCTCTAAAAACAAAAGTATTATCAGTCACCAGTTATTAGTTATATAGATTTCTTTATTTGACCGTATATTTTATTTCTTTAGTGTCTTGTGAAATACTCTTGGCCTAATCCCTCTCTTGCTATCATATTTTTGTTGATCTATCATATTTTGATAATTGATCTATCATATTTTTTGCAGCTGTAATTTCACAATAATTTGTAGTTTACTACAATTTTAATCACTGCAAGTCTGAATGAATTTTGGTGTTTTGATATTTTCATTTATGGCCGAAAGTTTTCATATATATATTTGAAAACTTGTTTGTCTGCAAAAAGCAAGCAAGCAATTCAACACAAAAGAGATAATGCAAAAAGTCCAATTTCAATTATTTATTTATACTCTGAAAATATATGAAAAAAATTTGTAAAAAACCGAAAAATTATTAGTCTATGAAAACGTTACAGTGAAGAATTTTTCAGGTGATCTGCCGAGAAATTTTCATTGACAGTGATGATTTTGTCTATTCGCTTCGATATGGAATGCACCTTAGAAAGTTGCAATTAATTTACTAGATCCGTTAAATACATTAATTAATTAATTGTTCTTTATTTGATATGTAAAAAACTAATCAACAACTCCCTTGTAAAATTGCTTTATCCTGAACTTTTCCCCAAACTTGCTTCACTGAAACCAGTGTTTATACTCCTTTAATAGGTGGCTTTTGTATTGTTCTTTCAAACGGTAAGGCAGCTTTATTGACTTCACCATCACCCAGATTTCATCCTAAGGTGATTTGTTTTTTGATATTCATATTAAACCATAAACCGGGTTTAGTTTAAATAGTATTCCTTAGAATATTCCCATTTTTGGGTTACAATTCACTTGACAGTATTAAATCTTAAATTAATTTCCATTGAAAGGATCATCAATAAAATAATTCCCGATTGTTTTGATTTAACAACGGCACGATTTGAAAAACCATCTCGAAGTACAAGAAGAATATTGGAAAATGCAGGTTTAAAACCAATAGAAGTTGAAAAATACACCGATGATGAGGTAGGTAATTTTTTCCTTTCACATTATTCTTTGATTTAATTTATACTTATTTATACTTATTAAGATTTAGTTTATAGCTTATGAGATTCTGTATGGTTATGATTAAACTAGATTGTTCAAAGTACAATAATTTTGGGCTAAATTTGTATCCAGCAAGAACTAATGGGCTAAATTATTAAAACCTATGTATAAAACTAAAATAAGGACTCATAATTTCTTTATTCGTACTATTAATTACTGGAATAAATTATCGAACCTGTGCGCTATCACTAGCCGTCTTTAAAAAAAGATTAGATAATATCATTTATGATATATTGATAAGGTTCAAATCATATAGGAAGTGTGATCTCGATTTCTCGATTTTTACCATCCGATAATATATGATACAGTTATTTCGAATTGTACTATATCATTATACGTAATTTCCTCTTTATTTCTCTTTAAATTGTTAATTTTTTTTTTGTCATATTTTCTTCTTATTATTAATTTTATTATTTGTTATCTTAACTGTTGTTATTAATACAAGCACATAGCGCTGTCGCCTGCTTAGCTGGTTTTCAATAAATAAATAAATATATTGAATAGAAATGTAATTCTTCGAATAAAAAATCCAAAACAAAATTTAGGTCATCTTTTCTTTCTGTAATTGCTTATTGCTTATTCAAGATGAATTTATCCATTTAAAAAAAGCGAAAATAATTTGAACCTGCGTGTTAATGATATGAGCAATGATAAATAGATCATCACGATATGTAAAATTTTTGTATGGGTAGAGGTCCACAAATGGTTTTAATAATAGGAAATATCATGAAAATTTTCACAGAATTCTTTTGATCTCATGTCATATCTATCTTGTTTCCATAAATTTTTGCAAACATATTTTGATTTTTTTATAACCATAGAGCTTTATAATTTTTACTGAGATTTTTATAGAACTATAGAGATTTTTTATAACCGTAGAAAATTTAAAAGATGAAATATGACCCAATTAATTTTCCAATTTTCGAATTTTGAATTATAAAATTCTTCTTCTTCTAACAGCTGTCACCATTACTGGTTAGGCTGGTTCCGTTGGCTACAAATTTAAGACGTCTTAATGCTATTCGGTCCCACACCATCGCTAGTAGTGATAAAAGCCATTCCTTTTTCCATCGTCTAAGTCCATATATCGCTGGTCCCTATCCCTCTATATGCACAAAATCTTTCCTGACTATATCAATCCAGGTCTTGATTGACCCGCCTCGCTTTTGACGCCATCCATCACATGGTTTAGCAAGTAACAAAATATGCGTCAACTCCTATGCTGGACGACGGAGAACGTGTCCTAACCAGCGAAGGCGATGATTTGTGATAACATTATTAATACAGGTGGTATTCGAGAGAAGACAATCATGTGCGATTTTATCCGCTCGATGGATCCGTAAAATGTATTTTAGACATGAGTGGTCAAAGGCTAATAGCTTCTTAGTATCTTCCACTCTCATGGACCATATTTCGAAGCCATATAGCGACATCGAGCTAAATGCAGCTATATGGACGTGGATTATCGTCTTTATAGTGATTTCGCGACGGCCCCATAAAGGCTTCTTCAATCCGAAAACATCTTTCTAGCTGTCATTATCCGATTACAGTTTTATCCTTTGCCTGGTCATTTGTGCTTAGAGTGGATCCAAGGTATTTAAAGTCAAGCACTTCTTCAACAGCCAATGAATTGATCAAAGGTATTTTATCAGCATCTTATAATGAAATTAGATATTTGAATATATTTTCGAAATTACTGATATTTTTTTCTTTCTAATTCTTTTGACAATTAATTTCCAGCCCACTTCTGAGTTACAATAATTATTGAGATTCGTCAAAATCTATTCATTTCGTGTTTTTTTTTTCTTAAAAATAATTATATGTGAATGATGTCAGTAAACAAATTTTCTGGATTAATAGTCCATGTTCTTATTATTAATACAATGTATTAGTTTCAGGTTACTGTACTCCTTTTTTAGCAATGGCTAAACAATAGAATTTTTCTCCTTGAAAGGATTATTATCTTTACTTATTATTTAAAATTATAGTTTGAATAGGCCATAAGATTTAAATAACTTATATGATGTTAGCACTCGTAATAAGTACTGAGGGCATAGTGGCTATATCTCTATGAAATTCTCTGACAAGAGTTAGTAGAACCAGTGAAGCCAGGAATTGTTATAAGGAAGGATGTCGGGAACCAACAATATATACCTATATCCATTCTTTTTATAGTTATTTTGCAAGTTATTAATTTCCAACCTTCATTTTTTGGCCTTATTTATTATCGACATAATGTAATTTAGATTTCATCTTAGCAACTTGAAGCTGTATTTAACCATTTTGCCAGGAAAAATTCTGCAGCCAATTTGGTTTAACTATAAAACAGTTGAATTAGGTGATGTTACAGATGGATATAACAAAAAAGTGGGATTAGCAAGCATTATCTACCATTTTTGTTCTACCAACTTTTCTATTCAAGTTTTCTTTTTCTTTCCCTAGGCGATCTGCTTAGTTTCATGGTGGTTTAGAAATTCTTGAAGCTTCTCGCCTTCTTTTTTCCTTTTTCATTAAGATAACCTTGATTTATTTATGGTGAATTATCTACATTTTGTTTTCATAATCATCTCCATTCAAAGGTGCGAACTTATCGTCTTCATTATCAGTTCATAATAGATCATTGTAAAAAATAATTTCGCATTTTCATAATTCTTTTTACTGTTATATTTATTTTTCCTCTCATTTCTATCAAATTTTTGTTAAAAAAGTTTATTTTATTTTAATTCATTAATTTATGAATAAATTTCAAAATTTCCCATTTTTGAAATTAAATAATAAATAGTTAAATAATTAAGCATAAAAATATAAAGCAATAAGATGTAAGGTTATGATAAAATGCCAGTATGAATAAACGAATAATTAGCCAATAGAAGCACTATTGACGATTAAAAAAACAACAATTGTCGTTAGAATATTTTATGTTATTTTACAAAAAAGTTTCGATCGAATGAGGAAAAGTTTTGTTGTCACCTAATAATTCATTTTAAATTACTTTCACATATAATTTATCAGTTTATCACTATTGCTCATCGTCAATTTTTTCTTCATTTTTTTAGTTATTTTTTTTCTTTTTCTACTTAATTTTTTTTAAATTTTAGGATTGGCCTTCACAAATATTACTTATATGCTTGTATCGCCTTCACATTCCACCGCAACAACTATTCAGACTTGAAGATATTCGAAGTATCGATGATCTAAATGGACCATATAAATCATACGTTCAGTAAGTTTTCATTACATCTATAAGATTTGACTTTGATGAATGACTTTGGTTCAGTTCTCATCGCGCATTTCCATAAATTTTCATTGACTTTCATTTTCATTTTGCTATTCACAATTTACTAATTTTACTTTCATTATTATTTTCATTTTTACTTTCTTTTTCAATCTCTTACAATAATTTCTGCTAATACACATTAATCTGTCCAATCTAATTAAAAAGTGTTCTGAATTTTTAAAACAAACATCAATTAGGACATATAACCATGCGCTTAAATCTACAACATCGTATTATAACAGTAAAAATAGGAGTATGCTGCTCGTAGACAGGTTAAATTAAACGCAAGCATCATGAGAAGACGATCAAAAATACCAAATTGTCGATATTACGAAAGCCTTCATTTCCACCTACCTTTTAGCAATTATAATGCAAACTGTTTTATAATTTTATTAATTTCATTTTATTAATAACTATTTAATTTTTTTTTGCATGGAAGGAATTTTAAGATTTGAAGTGATAAAAATGTGAAGAAAAATGAAGCCCGCTTATTTGCAGCTGAAAATAAAATTAAATTATTGCTAAGCAATGTATTTGAAAAAACTATATACAATAAGGCATATAATTATTTGAGGTATGATGAATAAATTGGTAAATCGATGAAGTTCGTATGAAATTTTCTTTTCAACATTTATGAACCTATATATAGGAGTTTTTATTTTTGGTTAGGTTGTATTCATCTTCGATGGCTGTTAATGCGGTCAAAAATTTTTGCGAGAGAGTTACTTGGTGGTAAAAAGTGAAGGATGGGTGAGCGATAGCACCACCAAGGTTTTTTAAATGCCAGGCTCACTCCAGCTGAAGTCAGGGTCCAAATTCTTGCCTCTTGTCTCTAATGCGATAACGCAACTTAGAATTACTCGGCTGTTCTGTCCAGGTTACTTACTTTAATATGCAAGTATGCAAGTTAAAACAAGTTTCATCTTCTAAAAAATTAACTTAAAGAAATTCCGAATTCCTCAGATTTAATTCGATATCGAAATTTAATTTTATTTTACAACTTTTCGCCATAATTTTCAATTTTTTTATTATAAAATGATAAAATTCACCATAAGAAAGTAAGATTATAATAAATAAGATGAAATTTTGTGAGATGTGAAGATCAAATAATAAATGAATTCAGCTCCTTCATTCAATTTGCCTTTGAATATAAAGAACATTGTCATTTTATGGCCATTTATAGCAGCGATTTATTAGCATTTGATATCATTAAATAGAGCAGGAGGTTAAGAAGTTTAACTTAATTCAACATGACTTTTGTATTATAATAATAGGATATCTTTTTGATCGAACATTGGTCATCCTCGATGGTCAGTCAATTTTATTCGAGCTGATGTGGTCAGCGATATTCTTCTAAATTTTCTGTTTAATCCTCTATCCACAATCCACTTTGACTTATTTAGAAATGACGTAGATTTATTAAAAATCTATTTTCAATTTGCAAAAATCTCCTTTGCTTCAAAAATTTATTTGAAAGATATTTGGCCTTTTTTATCTGTAAAGAATGCATCGAATTGATAGATCGAATAAACAAGGCTAAATTTATAGTTATAAATTTATCTATAATTTATAGATTTTTAGCCATTACTTCGTTCGACTTCGATCAACTTCGTTAATTTGACAGTACATTTACTACTGCAACATGGATTTGGCAGTGTATAAAACATTTGAAAAGCAAAAACGAAAGTGACCGATGCAAAGATTAGACCGATATTTTCGAAAAAGCCAATGTACTGCAAATTGCAGGCTGTTTTAATAGACTGTGATTTTTCCGACATAAAATGCTAAGACGAGTGGAAAATTAATTAATCCAAAATTTTCTTACTATATGTAAATAGATCTATACTGGATGAAATATTCGGATTTGGATAAATGGCTTTTAATTCATTCATAAGTTTAGATTATAATTTAAATGCAGATAGAGTTATCAATTTTTTCTTCGATTTCAGTGATTTTATTACCATAACATCAATATTTCGCCACTTGAATTGGTCAATTTACTTTACTTATAAAAATTTCTGCGATAATTTGACAATTGTGCTACAGTTTTCCTCAGCCTCTTAATACGGAGATAGGAGAAACATTGGGAGTAGAATAGCCGGATGGGTAATTATCGTTTTGAAAAGCGAGAGTACTTGCATTAAATAATCCGGGTGATGTTGGGATGTTGGCAACTTACCTATGTTTCTATCTCTAAATGACTTGCAAAAATTTGGCCAGCTCTAAAGGCTCCAAAAGCGGTTTCTCGGATAACTAAACTGTTGCTTCTGATATCTAGCTAGCACATTTGCTAACAGCGAGATAAATCTAAATAATGAGCTTGATCAATTATTTATATCACTATACCATGGTGGAGTGATACTTCAAGACCCATCTGTATTTGTTCCCAGCTAACTCTGTGACGAGCTATTCAAACCAGAATCATATACTCTGAAAAGAGTAAAAAGAAAAAGCTTATCCGAAGAAAGATATTATGAAAAAGCAGGCAATTATTCTCTGTACTCTGTATTTCAGCACATTTTTTAAGTTTTCATCTAATAAACTTAAATTTCCTATATTTCCTTCATGTGTTATTTTCTCCGTTAATGCACGTTTTTTTGCTCGGATCCGTTAATTCATTTCGTTTTCATGAAAGCACGACGACTTATATTTTACGAATTTCAAAATTATAGGGTAGTTTTCAGCCAAAAAAATAATGCAGAGGAATATGGAAATTAAAATTGCGATACTCATCAGTTATTTCATTTGTTCGTATTCGAAAGGGATGTTTACAAATATTTCGCAAATTTGTGCCATATTTATGAAATTCCGGCATCTATTCAAAGTCTGAAAGAAATGCCATCCATATTGACCCTTTCCAGATCATTTTATGCTAACCAATAGAAAAAATGGAGTGAAATCTTTCCTTCAGCTTATAAAATAGATTTGCACCGATGAGTGGATAAAGATTTAATTGATTTGAAAGATTTAATTGATTTGATTTAGAATAGGATTTAGAATTTAAGCTGGCTAATTGAAGGCATTTTTCTCCTTAATATAGTTCAAATCACGAAGCACTACGCTAAGGTAATAACGGAAATGTCGAGGCGTGTGGTTAGGAATGAAGTCAAATTGAGTTCAATTCCTGCTTCTTGTTAGAGGAGGAAGCTTTTTTAAACTTTATTATTCGAGTGGTACTGAGGCCTACCTGTATTCCAATTGCTATAATTGCTATATCCTCTGGTGAAGGAGTATCGTTTAAATTAGAAAAGGACAAACCAGAAAATGTTAACTTCTATTAGAACTGCTATATACTATTTTAACAGATCTCTTCGATAGAAACTTTGGCACATGACAAAAACATCTTATATGTATGACGTGATAATTTGTATTAGTATGCAATAAAATATGATCGATTAATTTCAGATCGTATCAAAATGATACGATTTATTGAGATTCTCAAATTTCTCATTAGAAATGAAATGATGACCACGAAAATTACATGAGTATAGATAATGTGTAAAAAAGGAGAGGTAGGGGGGGGGGGGGGGGGAAAAATGCAAAAGGAA
>UYYG01001217.1:3247-166887 GCA_900625125.1 Dracunculus medinensis
AGGCATCACCTTTCAAACAAGCAATAAGATAATTTAATTTTTGGATATCTGGGATGTTTTGGAGGTGTATTGCAGCATCAAAGCTACTCCAAAATCCTCTCCATAACTTTGGGTTACCGTCAAATATTGGTAACGGTAACTGGGGCAAATTCACTGTTGTGTGATTTGCTGATGGTATCGTTTCGTTCTATCGAGTCAGTACTCCTTTTTCAGTGCTTTTTTTTTCGTTGGAGTATTAACTCTGAATCATTTTCATACATTTTAAGAGTGATTATTACATCTTTATCACTAATTAATCTTAAAATACCTGTTTCATCGTCCACCATTTGTGCGTATTTTTCTTCTTCCTCTCTCCTTTTTTGCAATGAGGAAATTTGTTGAATATACTGCTTCCACTCTTAATTGGTCGTTTCGAGAGATTCCAGATATGATTCGAGGCGCATCATTTTCTCGTTGATAATTCGTTTTCTTGTTTCGTGTTGCTCTTGAATTTCTTCTGGAGTCATCATTCGATCCATTTTCTCTAAATCCATTTTTTTGATTTCTTTCAGAAGGCTTAATATCTTTTCTTTCACCGGTTGAACAGCTTTAAATATTATAGCTGACATTCCCGGCTCGTGGTACCAAATATGTTGTGACTTTTTCGTTTAGACTGAACGGGGTTTGGAAGGCTGTCACACCACAGCAATATAATAATAATTTATTTTTATTGAAAATGGGAACAATAACTTAGGCAAAAAGTAAATTAAAAAACTGCAAAGTTTATACTGCAAAGAAAAGAAGAAAAAAAAACCACTCCTACACAAGGTTCTCAAAGGAAAAAAAGTGACCTTTTGATTTTTATAAGCAATGATTCATAGTTTCGAGAAAATTCTCGACATTCTCGACATTGTTGTGACCTTATTTGTTGTGACCTTTTTATTTTTATAAGCAATGATTCATAGTTTCGAGAAAATTCTCGACAGTAATTTCCTCTTCATTTCTTCTTTAAATTGTTAATTTTTGTTATAGTATTTTTTTCTATTATTAATTACTATTATTGTTATTTTAACTGTTGTTATTAATACAAGCACATGGCATTTGTTGTCCTGCTTGGGTGGTTTTCAATAAATAAACTTACTGAATTTCGCACAGCTTAGATTAGATGATATCTTAGAAATCAAATCCTGCTTCTCTTAATGAATCAAAATGTGAATTTCAGCATATAATTCAATATAAATATAATTGATAATATGATCTGAATTTAAAAGGATAAAGATTTTTACAAGTTTTCAATTAATTTAATTGTTGTAAAAAATTTAAAAAATCTATAGTTTCTAGTTGTATTGCATTTTGAAAGAGAACGGCCAAGGACTTATTTCTAAAAACTCTGAACAAGTGATTTAAAATTTTGCAATATTTGCTTGCTAAGGTTCTGCCGTGGAAATTGAAATATCATCGATTATTAAACCAAAGCTGAAAATATAATTGGAATTTTCTATTTTAATACTGTTAATAAGAAAAGATGAAAGCAGAAACTTTAAGTTAACATGCAAAATTTTTAGTAGATAATTAATTTAATTCGTTTGTCATTTATTCAGAGTGGCCAGTAAAGCGAATCCAAACATTACGAAAGAATAGGATTAATTTCAATATTGCCATTAAAACACGTAATGAATAATAAAATGGCGAACACCGCTCCCGCTTTATTAGCCCTTTTATTAATTTAGAGTCAATAAATGGTCGATAAATTAAAATTATGCCCCGATCTATCTATTGTATTACACTAATCATAATACTTTATGTTCCATGTTCCATGAAGGAAATTTCATGTGTTATAAAAAATTGGCTGTCTGCAGGAAAATTCCTCGATTATTTTTCGCGAGCAAATGTTCGAAAATATTTTGTTTTCCAAAAATATCATTATATCTACTAAAAAATTTTGCAAAATCTTCAATCTAAATCCAATTTATTTTCGTTTTGCTAGCAAACTATTTTCATTTTATCATATCCTTTAATCATTTTTCTAGCATTTAATTGTTTTTTTTAGTCGAAATATTTTTTCGAAGTATTTGTACCTTATATTGTAATGAGAGCCATTCATCTATATTAGAAAATATTTATATCGATTTTTTTTATCAAATTTATATGTAAAAATCTTTCAAGAAAACTAAAAATCTTTTTTTTTAGCATATTAACTTTTCTTTAGATGGTATCTTATTTGACCGGTATTGGATATATTTTTTTATACACATTGCTTGTTTTAATCGAATTGAAATTTTATATAACCTTTGGCATTTCTAAAATGGAATTTTCAAAATCGATGCTGCAAAGGAGTCGTGAAGTAAGAATTTTTGTTTCCAGAAAATCCGTAAGAATTAAAAGGAAAAAATATATTTAATTATTGAAATTATTTTAATGAAATTATTTTTATTTATTATTAAATTATTTTTTATTAAAGTTATTATTAAAATTATTATTTGCAATAATATTTCGTCACATTGAATTGAATAAATTACATTTTTCAAAATTAAAGAAAGCTAAAAAATGCAAAAAAATGAACTAAAAATTATCATAATAAACAATTAATTGTAGCGGCGAATAAAATTCGTTCCATCGATTATGGCTTGGAACAATTTTTTTTCCGATAATCTATCAAATTTCCTCGTAAAAGCTATGGAAAATTGTAAATATAAATGCATAGTTATAACAAATCAAAGGTAATTCTTTTTTTTTTTATTTTTAATTCTATGATTTTCTACGAAAATTTTTTCGCAAAGACTTGCTTTTCACCGAAAAATATTCTAATAAACGCAAAGAAAAATGTCTATCTCATAGAAAAAACAAAATTCAGTAGATATCTATCGGCTGGTGCAATTGTTTTCCATAATCGCAATATAAATTTCACTACGTTACCATTGAACAGGCATTCAAATCAACTTTACGTCTTTCTTAATGCCGAATCGCCAATATATACGCTGAAAATGCCCGATGAAATGAATGATAATTATTTTAATATCAGTATGACTTACAGGTCAGTTTATCTATTTTTTAAATATATTTTTTCAAATTTCCCAAACTTTTCGTTAGATTGCCACTTCATCTAATGTTATTCTAATCCATTTGAATAGCTCAAGCTAATTCTGCTTAAAACTTAAGGAGCTTTTCAAAAGAAAGAAAGGCTAGCAATGGGACTTTTTAAAAAAAACGTAAATATTAGCCTTTGCCACTTGCGGTTTGGCCAGCACCAGGTTTTCGCTAAGCAGAGAAGAATCAGAAGCAAAGTCCAAGAGCTGCCCCGATTTTATGATAGGCTGCCAAGAAGCAAAGATTTGATATGGTTTCTAAGCGACCCTTTTTATTAATCTTCTTTTTCTCATGCATAGAGAGATCAGTTTGATAATGCCAATTATCTAGACTAAGATAAGCAAAAGGAATCTTCTCAGAAGAGCTTTAATTTTAAGAACCTTGTTCGCCTACGATTTGTCTCTTCAAACAATTCCATCAGGATCTTTACTGTTTTTATGCATAATTTTCAACCATTATTTTTATGATCGTTTATTTCGAGGAAAGACAGCGATATACCTATTAGTTATGGCGTAATGAGCAGAATTAGCAACACGACGCCGCCAGATAAAATTTGGAGCTGGGATCAAGTAATGTTTTCCAAGCTAGAATGTAGTGAGGATGTCTAAAGACGGAGAGAATAAATTATAACTTATTTGTCGATAAAAATTGAATGTTTAAGGCTGAATTCACAAGTGGATAATACATAACTTTTTATTAAAAATGTATTGTTTAAAGGCAAGGTAACTAGCAATTGGGATGAGGCAGAAACAAGCCATTAAAAAATCCCACTGATCCACCTGTCGGTGAAAAATCTCATCGAACTAATAGCCAGTGGGTCAAGGTTAAGCAAAAAAATGAATGCTAGAGTGCTACTTCTTTGTAATTAAAGATATGGTATATAGGCTTTTCTAGGAATATAAATCCTTACCATGACAAAATAAGAAGATCCGTATTCTTTCTTTTTATTTCACTTATTTTCGAAATTTTGAAAAATTTTATCATTTCTAATATTTCTAATAATTTAGAAAAAAATCTTTTTGGTTATTTTCGCCTGTGCCTCAAAAAATATACCTTTTTATGGAAAATTTCAAAATTCAAAGTAAGCAAACGAATAAAACAGGATTGGTGTGTCTCTAAATCAATTTCCTCAAGTTTTAAACAATTTTTCACTATTTTTTTAGGTTATCAAAGTTGTCAATAATAAAACAAAATCTGTTCTTCAATTAGTTTCGCATTGTTCCTCAAATTCCGCGAGACATCTCTATACTGATACATTGAAAAATTTTATTAACGTTACTGTGTTCGGTCATTGTAATCAAAATCCATGCGATGAAGAATGTGAAGAAATGGCTTTAAGTAAATTTTCATTATTCGATTATTCAATTGATAAATTCAGGTTGAAAAGATTTTAAAGGTTCAATTTTGCTTGAAAACAAATCGCAAACTCAGGTATCTCAAATAATTCATTTTTGACAGAGTTTCGGAATTTTACTTTTGAAAACTCCAAAAACTCTATGGAACTCCTAAAATTGTAGATATTCCTAATTTTTAAAATTTTTCTATTTTAGAAGAGCATCGCTTCTACTTAGCGTTTGAAAATAGTGTATGTCGCGACTATGTGACTGAAAAAGCCTTTCACTCTATGAATAATTTATTAATTCCGATAGTGTTGAAAGGTTCATTGTGCAAAAATATTTTGCCTGAGGGTTCTTTCATTGCCATTGATCACTTCAATTCTCCAAAGGAATTAGCTCAGTACTTGAAATATCTTGAAAGTAATAAAACTGCTTATATGAGGTAATTGTTTTTTTCAGTTTTTAGGCTCAGATTTTTAGTAAATGAAACAAAATTATTTAATTTTGGACCGAATTGCCTCCAGAAAATTTTATTGTTTAAAATAATAAATGTAAAAACAGATAGAAATTTTATTTAATAGTAAATTTGCCTAAATAAAATCGCCATAATTTTTTATCATTGTTTATTCTCCTTAATGTTTCAATTAACTTCACTTAATATAGCGATCAAGGATGATGCAGTTTTATTATGCAGAAAATACCAGAAAAAGGAAAAATTTTCCTCAAAAAATTTTTTTATTATAATTGGCTAACAAACTGCTGAACATGAAGTTTCTCTCGAGCGTATTAATCATAGTTGTGCAAAAATATTCTGATAGTATTATATTGTTAAATGCTTCAAGGGTATGGATATTTTTATGAAATCCGCATGGTGAAGAAGATTATTTGTAGTTCTGGCCCGCTTTAGCAAAAAGAATTATCCCTAGAAGTTAGTAAAACCAGCTGTTGGAATTAGGTGAAGAAAAAGAATCGACTAATTTTTTTACTCCAGATACTTTACGTGGACTAAAAAATACATCAAAATATCAAGCGACTTGTTGCTCGGTGGCTTTTGTAAATTATGCAGTATATTGCATCAAGGCATCGATAAACGTCGCAGCATAAATGTACAGTCATGGTGGTTTGAAGAGGGAAAATGTGAACCGTTTTATGTCTATGAATATTTTAAAAATCATAACTTATCACTAAATAAGAAATAAGATTAAATAAGAACGGAGAAAAATATACCCAAAATTTTTGAGTCTCTCCAAGACAAAATGCATTATTGTAAATAATTTAATGATTTTTTGAAAATTAATAAAACTTTTTTCAAATTTTAATATATAATTAATGGAATTCGAATTCTATTTTTTTCACTTTTTTTAATGTAAAAAAATGTTTTAGGAATATTTTAAAAAATATATCTCCATTTTTTTCCTTTAATCGGATTGCTTTTGTTGATTAATATAAAAAATTGTATTGCCTCTTCAACGTGTATTATGTGATTTAATTTTGTATTGTTGAAGGTAATGTGAAAGAAAATTAAAGAAAATTTTGTATTGTTGAAGGTAATGTGAAAGAAAATTATTATTTCTATTAAAGAATTTTACACTGAGAAATTTAACTAATTTTAAAAAAAAGTAAAAAATAAGAAAAATAATTTAACAAAACATTTTATATATATTATAATTTTATATATATATTATATATACTATAAAATAATAATAATTAAATAATAAATAAAAAAGTGAAATAAAATAAAATAAAATAAAATAGAAAAAATTATTATAAACAAAAAATAAAATATTTTTGAAAATATGCAATTTTTTTCAATTTTAATTTAAAATAAAATTTTCGATTAATTTTTAAATTTTTCCGTTTAGTCGTTGGATAGAATAATTGGTAGAATAATTTATTTTCGAATCAGTTCGAATTGGATTTTAGATGATTGTATTCTGTGGGATGACTACGTACTGAAAGAGAGCATGACCGAGGACTGAGTTTCGTGATCTATTTGCAATAATATTTTGATGCATGATATATATAAAAATTCGGCTCTTTCGAACAACTACATGCTTTTTATTACAAATTTATTTTCTTCATTGTTTATGGCAATTTTCGTAGGACATAAGTAAGTAAGTGAATGTGGTCATTAGTGAAATTAGCGAATGCTAAGCTCGATCACATACATGCCTTTTAGTGCAGTGACGCATAGCATATTTGAACAGATGTATCTTAAATTTTAATTTAAATTCAAATCGAAGTTCCACATTTAAAATTTAAAAATCGAAGAATAGAGAAAAATTAAAAATGTCGTTAAAAATGCCATAAATCGATGCAGTGAAGATTTTAAAGTTTACAAAAAGATACTATTTATTTAAACAAATTCTTATATTTCTTATAATTCTATTCATAATATGTACTAATTTTCTGGAAAATTGATTGGTGATATTGCAGTAGTGGCAAAGCTTACTATAATCACAAAATTTCTATTAGATCCATAAATATAATCGATTCTCTTTCGACCTCACATTCAGATCAATTAATTATTATAATTATTTTGCTTGAAACCAAAGTAAGAAAAGTTATTCTTGGAAAAATAAAATAGTTGTTAAATATTGATAAAATATTTTTTTTTCGGAAAATTTCCATCAATTCCACAGAGTAAAAAAATAAAAAAATAATTAATTATGAACACATTATTCAAAATTATTTACATGTAAAGTCCATAGTATATATGAAAAATAATAGTAAGAAAAGTTGAAGTTAAAGAAGGAAAAAGGATAAATTTAAGTTCCAAAAAAAAAAATACATACCTATTGGCAAATTTGTAAATATTTATACAATGTGAGATTCTTTCAGTGCAGTGATTTTCTCTTTATTCTTTCATACAGAATTATTTAAAAAATATTTTTATTTCTAGCAAACCTTCTATTGTTCGAAAATTGGAAAATTATGATGGACTATAAATTTTCGCTCAAAAAATGTTATAATTTAATTCAAAAGCTCAGATATGCAAAATATTTGCTCTTATTAAATCAGTGGTTCACTTAATCATTAATCACTGTAAGAGAAGAGGGATTCGGATTCGCTTAACATAAATATAACCGAAGCATATAACCGATATAAGCAACAAGAATTAATTCGCTTGGGGCTAAAATTTTGTAAAGGACTATATAAGCTCTTTAAGCTTATGTGCATTACTGGTATTATTCATAAATTAGACTCTAAATAAGCAGCGATCTCTTCAGTTATCTTTTTCTTGAGGCTACTCATTGGCATATTAAGAATTCCATGATATGCAGAAGGGTAATGATTCCAATGCACTTTAACACCATACGATCTTAATTTTTTGATATACATTATTTCCTCATCCAGTAAAATATCATAACCAACGGTGACAACCAGAGTTTGACACATGCCCTCTAAATTTTTTCCCATAATTGGAGCGAAATCTGGATTGTAGCCATTTTCATCAAACAATTTACATATCTGAATGAAAAATGAATTAGAAAAAATATAACCAATTTTAAAAAGTTTGTGAATTAAAAATAGCGATTCTTGATTGAGAAACTACCAGATTTTAAATACTTTGGGCCCTTTCTTGTACCAATTGGCCGAGCTAGGAAGAAATTCCATCCCACAGTTAGGCTTCCTTTTCTATGGCGAAACTCCCATGGAATCACTAATAAAACAAATCTTAACTGTAACCTCAATCAGGTTACAGTTTGCACTAATTTGCTATATGGCTATAAGATATGACCAGTGAGAATGGAAGATTCATTATTCATGCCTAATGCCTAAGAGAGATTTGGAGCATATAGATGGCCCTGCGACATGTAAGCTTTAGTTAAGAGGAAAGAGGAAAAAGGAGTGGTTTTAACCTCGAGTAACCTCGAAATCTCCGATTGAGTGGCTTAGAAGTAATTCTTAATAATTCTTAATTAACCAAAAAAAAATTTCTTTATTACTCAAAAATTCTTATTCATAAAAATGAAAAAAATCACCTCTTTACATGAATCTTGATCCGATGAATTACTTGGCTCATATAATAAACTTGGATCAGTGAAACTTTTGAGATCACTATTTTCTATTCTTTCCCTGAAGAGAATTTGAAATTCTTTCGTTTATATTCGACAAAAAAGTGAAAATAAAAGTATTCTTAACATGAGAAATCATATTTCTATAATCATTAATAAATATTTAAACAATGAGGCAATAGCTGATTGATATACTACTATTTATTTATTATTTTGATTCGTTTTCTAGACTTTGGTAAGACTTATTAAAGGATAAACTCAGACCCTAAGGAGCCGATAGTAGTAGTTCGTCATAATATCCCTACATTAAATATCTGGAGAAGTCGTAATAGTCAGTGGAACGAGGCTAACAAGAAAATAATGAGAAATGAGAAATAATGAGAAATTCACAAAAAAAACATTTGAATTCTTATACTTTTAGAAAATGCCTGAATGCAATGTAAAAAAATCAAGTCAGGAAGAGCATTTTAAAAATAAAATGCTTTTTCTTTTGATAGTATATCATATCTTACCGTCGTACATGATCATTATTGAGCAAATGATTGACATTTTTTTTCGTTGCAGGTATGCCAAGATAAGATAAGAACCATCGAGCTATCATTCGAGGATTCAATAATGATGTACCATGCAACTTTTGGTGATAATGTTGATATGATGGCGATTTGAAATTAAATGCATGTAATACTGGATAGATCAACACTTGACACTGAAAAATATTTGTTCTCCCCATCGTAAAAGAAAATTTTATATGTTCCTCAGATGATACCTTTTTAGTTATAAACTATATTAACTCCAAAATATGTTCAATAATCAATAATAACAATAATAAATTTCATTTAAAAAAGAATAAACCTTTGGAAGAGACAGGTTTTTTCGAAGTTGACGTTGTATAATAACAGTTCCCAAGTTCCCTCCTGCACTATCTCCCATTAAGCAAATTTGTTCTGGATCAATATCGTATTTCTTATAATCACTAATTATCAATTGGCGGTAAACGGTTTCGCAGTCTGTTAAAGGTATTGGGAATGGATTTTCAGGAGCGAGACGGTATTTTATAGATATCACAGTAGTACTCATTTTTTTTGTCAATGGACAAAGAAAGCCATCATAGTACACTGAAATAAAATTCCAGCAACTTCTTTTGAATAAGAAAATTTTGCAAAAAGTGCTCATCTTCCTTGTAGTTGGACGTTTTATTAAAATGGAATATAGGTGGCGATTGAAAATCAGTCCAGTATTTCTATCATCAATTAATCCACCTTATTGCTAATGATTAATCAAAAGGTATGGAGAATAAATTAACGATGAAACAATCACACCTGGTTGCATAATGCACCAACCGCCACCATGAATATATATAATGCATTTGCGATTTTTCCGCATTTCTGGTTGATAAATTCTGACTGGCACTCCTCCAATTTTTTCGTCAGTTATTTTGAGTGATTTATATTTCTGAGTTCTAATTAGATATGGTATGTTGACAAGAAATCTCGTGAATTTAATTCGCATTCTAGGACCAAAAAATATTTCTACAAAATTTCCCTGAAATAGAAGATAATAATGGAGAAAATCATTAACAATGCATCTTTTTTCTTCCAATATCTTTCACCATTTTTGGTAAGATTGCTCCACTCATTGAACTTACAGGACCAGCGAAATTTGGTTGCTTAGCAATGGAATTATGGAAGAATCGCCAGCTCTACCTGGATACGCCTATTTTTGACAGAAATAGAATTCCAGTATCTCCGAAATAAAAACAACAACCAGCTAAGCCATTCTTCTACTCTCATATACATTTAAAGCTATTTTATTCTTTCTCTTTTGTTTTTGGAAACTATTAAAGCTATTTTAATCGTTTTTTCTTCTTTATTTATTAAATATGAGCGAAAGGGTGAAATAATATTACACAATATTCATAGCTTAATCGAAGCAGTAGTTCCATGCATTGTAATTTTCGTCGATCAGCAATATCATCCGGTAGCTTAATGTATAGCGTTGAAAATAAAGCGAGTAGGACAGAGGAGAAGAAGAAAAAAGATAAAATAGAGATGTTGAATGTGAACAGAAACCATTCGATACCGAATCGACTGCTCGAAAAAGCCTAAAATTATTATTTTTTTAACAGTTTTTATAATCAAAAATATAAGAATTGAAGATGTAGAAAAAGCCAATTTATTTCAGTAGTTTATAAAAAATTATCACAAACGAAGATCATTATCAATGTTTAGTTTTGTCCCTCGATTTAAATTACATTCATTATACTCGATTATTTCCTTTAAATCTAATAAATTAATCACATATTTTGATGATCAAAAAATTTTATTCCTAAAACAAATTCATTTATCATTAAAAATTCCAATATTCCAGTAAATAAGAAGTTTCCAATTGATTGCTTCCTTTAGTGGTCGTTTCTTAAGACTCTTTTCAGGATCGACGATTTTATGCATGGATTTCCCTTTCATAATGAAATATAAGATAGAAAAGAATGGTACCATTATTTTATTAGTCAATTTTTTAAGACGAAAGGATATCAAATTTTTGCTAGCGATTGGAAGAAATTTGTAATGGCGATAAGGAAATTTTAAGATTTTTGCATATTTAATTTAATTAAGATTTCTAATTCGAGATGAGCTGAATAATTGGTTCTTTCCTTTAGTAATTAGGCAAATAAAAAAATGATAATTGATTAAATAAATGATAATTCGAAAATTCCAAAAAATTAATTTGTTTCTTTTTTAATTTTTCTTGACAAGAGGATCATAATTCCTCACCTATAATTGTCGATTCACCTAAACAACGACCAAACAAAGCTTATTGCCAAACGCCTAAATTTATAGCATTGTACAAAAATAAAAACATTCGGTGGAGGAACGATGGATGCATGAAATGCAATTATCAAAACAAAATATTTAAAGCATCAAATTGTTCTATATCAATATTTTCTAGAAATTGCTTTGTTCATAGAGATACTGTGGAGAAATATAAGTTACATAATATCGCCAATAACATTGCTCTTTTTTCTTATAAATTTGTAGAGGAATGGCGCATAGGCCGTATCATTAGGGAATTAGAGGAGTGAATGAAGAAATTGAGCTAGGTGCAAGCGTTTTCTATTTCTCACTATATTGCCCACTAGTGAAAAATTTTTATGAGGAAGTATAGATGGATGGCAATCACCAGCCAGAATGAATGAAGAAAATGGCATCACTGCTTAATTTATTGTTCCATGGATTAGCTCTAGTTGGGCCCAAGTTAGTTTAGGTTAGGGCTGCTCGCCAGAGTCCGATGTAGATTGGCTCTATTCAATTCTTCTCAGCCTTAGTGAGTCTAAACAAATGAAGCTACTAAGATTGAGAAGGTTCAAAAGGCATTTTCAATGAATTTTCTGTTAATTTATGATAATTAATAAAGATAATTAATGGATAAAAATTCGAGATTGAATCCTTTTTTTCACCAAAGAGTTTTATCACCATAAATTTTTTTAATAGAACTATTTTTGCTTAGAAGCAAACGAATAAATTTGATATGTCCCACACAAGGTCCTTTCATATTTAGTGATTTTTTTTTATAACTGAATCAAAGAAAATTATCACTTTTCCATCATTTTTCTATCATTTGCTATCATTTTTCTTAATACGATGATCCTGTCACCACAACTTACCACCAAATCTCTTTTTTAATTCTAATAGATGTAAAACAAGTTTTTAAGCCGGAAATTCAATTATAATAATAAATGAACTGGTTTCTTGATTTCAATTTCGAGAATAAAACGTCGATCGGTGACTTTGACCGAAAAATCAAAAACGCGATTTTATTCGAAATTTAACACTCATCACCATCGTCTTATTAAAGTTTTATCAACGAATTTTAAATATATTTTAAATATATTTCAAAATAATTATTCTCGTGAAAAATTAATAAAATATGTAATTGAATTAAGAAGGAATGAAAAAAAAGGAAGAAAGTGAATTAAGAAGAAGGAATGCAATGAACAGATAGAAAAATTTTTTTGAAATTTTTTGGTAAAAATTGGTAGAAATGTAGAAAAATTTCCACAAAAATCTTTAACGTTATAATTTCATTATGATTTTATTTAGCAGAAATTACATAACTGAACAGCATCGTTTCTTGAATTATTCTTATACCGTCAGTTCTATTATTTTCAGCTAAAAGACGTTTTAAGCTCCTAAAATAAATTTACATAGATTTATTAAAGCTCTTTTAATTTTTTTAAAGAGCACTCACTATTTTGATTAGACTCATTCCGATCTAGTTAGAGCAACATGGTGATGAACGTAAAAATGAGATACCAGCATCGCTAGCACCACATTTTCGAAAGGTTTATTAGTACCAAGATTGAAATCTTGGTACTAATAAACCTTATCTCATCCTATCTCTTCGATATGAGAACAATAACCTGTTGAAATATTTAGCTGTTTTAGTGAAAGCAAGGATTTTGCGATATACACAGTGCCGCTTATCTGAACCCTTCAAATTTGTTTTTATAAAATTGCCTTCAGCTTCTTTTTTACCTTAACTTTTACCCAAGCAAACCAGACAAGCTTTGCTTTTTTGCTTTGCGAGTTTTCTGCATTGACAAAACACCTTTGTTGCTTATAAAAGTACAAAAATATAATGTAAAATATGTAAAAAAAATATAAAAAATACAATAATATAATCAATGTGAAAGAGAGAAAGCTTCTTGTTACTAATTTGTTTATGCAATTATCTGGTTCTGCGAAAATTAAAATGGTGCTCAAGAGAAAAAAGTAGTACTAAGCATCCAAGTGGTTTGAAAAAAAGTTTTTTGGAAAAATAGCCAAAAATTTGTACCAATTGAACGTCATCAGCAGCAGGATGGTCCAATGGTATCTTCCAACAAACCTACGACTTTTCAAATATTCAAATATTCAAATATCCAAATGGTGGTGACGGCTCTTTTTTTTTAACCCCAAATATTCAAAAATTCCTGTTAACCAAAGATATAAGAGCAAGAGGATTATTGAAATAAGAAAAAAATGCATAATAAAATGCGATACCGCGAAATATTGAATATGCAGAAAATTGCGAAAAAATTTGCTGTGAATGAATAGCTTAACGATTTTTATGGTACTTAATTAATTCAAAAGGATATGTTTGAAATGAAAGAAGCAAAAAGTTCATCTAAAATATCATCGAAATACTTTTTTTTTCAAAATCTGAAGAAATAAAATCATAATTACTTGAGAATTGACTAAATTCCAAGGTCTAAACAAGAATTGCAAATTATTGCAACTTATGGCCCCCTTACGGTTGAAAGGATTATGAAACCAGCAACGATTTGTATGGCGATGGTATTCTCTTAACAACTGGTTTATAAATGCTCAAAAAAGGAGAATAATTTTAGAAAATGGGTTAAAGTAAATATTTTATATTTGCAATGACAATGGATTGGTACATTGATGGTTCAGTGGTGAGCTTGTTGCCACCCAGCATCGAAACTTGGGATTGACGCGTGATGACGTTCTGCTTTTTGTCTTGCGGGTAGTCTCGCCTAACGGAGAAAAACAAAGGAGAATAGAATGGCTCAGATCTTCTTCGGCGGTACTCAAATTTTATTCCCTCTTAGGAGTCTAAAAATCCGGTTGATGCTGGCGATTACTTGTAATTCTATCATCAAGGGATTCCCTGCCATATTTATCTAGTGGGACAAATCAGCGGAGTGACTGTTACCAAGTAATGGAGACTCTTTAAAAAAAACCAGATTGCATGAACCCAGCCAAATACCAAGGCGAAAGATAGGAGAATGGCATGTTACATTGACTAAGGTCAATTCACAAGTGAGATATTATTGACCGTTGACGAAACTAAGCCTATCACTAGAAGTAAAGTCTGGTTATTGATTAGCTATTATCAAACAACTATCATCATGATGGTTAATGCAAACATCCAAAGTAGAAATGGCAAGTTTTGTAGGAAATGAAATGGAGAAGCGACTCCATTTATTTTATTCATATTGCTGTGGTACTCAATGAGCCTTTCAGTGAAATAATGGTTTTAACATACAAAATAATGAGTCTAAAATGGCTCTTCAGCCAAATGCATTTTGAAAAATATTACGAAATAAATTTTTAATAATTTTTATCTTTTTACGAGATAAATTCTAAATAACCATTCTTTTTTCGAATACAAATAAAAAATTCCTCATATTTCTTTTATGATAAACTTGCTAATCAAAAAAAAAAAAATTTATGATTCTACCAAACCAGAATACTTAGAATTTTTTAATTTCTAAAACATTTTTCGAATCAAAATCGATCAAAAAAAATAAAAAATTTTCCTCATTAATTTATTTTAAATTCACTAATTAAATATATTTAAATGCATAAATATTTGAAAAAAAAACCTGTAATTTCACACGATAGCCAGGCGGCGCCAAAATTGCAAGCAATCCATCGATAATAATTTCCTCAGCCAATGCCAATGAGAACATTCTCTACTTGCTCGACTCAATTTTCTAAAATTTTAATTATTATAAAAAGATGAAAACTAAAAACTAGAAAAAAAATAATTGAAGGCGGATTTATTTTGAGGAACCACTTGTTTCACACAATCACTGTTGCACGACAATTCACTACAATAGTGGAAAATTCTTCTCTCTTTAATCCTTTTCTTACTTCCTGGATTAGAATTTTCTGGAAATATTTAGAGAACTATGCGAGAAATCACTAATACTTTGCAGCACTAGCAAATCAGACGAATAATATAAACGATTAAAAATTCCATTGACCGAAAAATTACGGCAGGCGCAGGTGTTATCGGTTCCTTCTTCAATATTCGTTGGGGTACGTGTGAAACATGAATATGCATTCTTATGTAAATAATGGAAAATAAGCGATTGGTATAAATTTACGAGAGGAAAATATTATTCTATCAAACCAATCAACTAAATAGCCCAGATAATGACGATATTTTAAAAAGAATGCTTGCTTCTAGTAAAATATGGCAATTCCATTAACATTAAATTAAAATTAATAAACTATTTTAAACAAATCGGAGTTGTAGTTCGAAGAGGTAAATTATGGCAAGACTAGCAAAAAAAGTATGGTATTAGCTTATAAAAAATTTATTCAAGGAGCCGCTGTTTCTGGCTAAATACGCTCTATTGGCTATTGGCTATTGGCTATTATGCTATCATTTCGTATTTGATTTCTAATAGCAGACTTACTTCACTAAGAGCTTATCATTCTCGAACTAATAATTTTATGATAACGCTAAAAAATTCTAAGAGATTAGCAGTGAGGTGAGATGAAAGATTTGCGTATATTTAATCCTCGAAATTTGCAAAAAAAAAAAGATTTTTAATTATAACAGAATTTTGAAGGCCACAATCATTTCGTATTTGTTGAATCAAATGATGAAAATACCATTCATGAAAATGTTTGAATATTTTCGTTCATTTCTCCTTAATGTTAACCTAATTTTTATCAAAATTAGCAAATATAATATTAAAATGAAGTGTATTTAATAAATTTATCAATGCAATATATATCGCAAACATATTGAAATTACTCCAATAATAATATTAATTAATTTTGATTAAATAAAAAAATTAAGAATTTTATTCAACAATATTTAGTGTGGTTGAGCGGTTGAATTCAAAATATGTTTGTTATTTTCATTTTAGGTTATTCTTAAAGAAAATTTTTTTTTCTATTTCTATTTTCATTCCAGTTTTCGAAAGTGTTTTGCAATTTTAAAAAGAATTTGATAAGAATGATTCGGTGAAAAATAAAAATGGGAAATTACAACATGATTTTGGTACATTAAATTTTGCATCACTCGCCTCAGTATAATTCTGAATAAAATCTTAAATCTTTAAATCACCTTGAGGGCATTAGAATTCAGTGATTTCAGCCCGATAATTAAAATTGTACGTGACGTAATATAATATAAAATTAATAGTAATACAATAATAATGCAGCATAAAATTAAACAATGTAATATAAAATTTAAAAAATCATATAAATTTTGTAATTTTTAATTTGTTAATGTAAAATGAACGAACGATCAAATTCTTTGATTATTTTTGTTAAGGAATGGATATTTTGAAAAATAACTTTTATGATAAAAAGTACTATTTATGATAAAAAGCATAACTTATTATCTTAGAAAAAAAATCGCTGAGATAGATATCTTCTTTCATGTCTTCTAAGGTGATAAAGGAAGCATTCCTAGAAGTTAAAGATGAATAGGAGGATGAATAGGTTAAATAGTAATGTACGATTGTTATCATTCATGGTTTCCTGATCCCTTCATCATAGGTTCTTGATCAGAGCAAAACTGCTACCAAAAGTGCAATCCAGGTTATGCTGGATCTTCATCCACTTATCTAATATTGTTCCCTGACCAGAGGTCCCATCTTCAGCGGAACCCATTAAATCGAAAATGGTCCGCTATTAATAGATGTTCAGTTCATCAGACATTTTTGATTATAATAAAGATTGATTAAAAAACAATGAATTATCCGATTAATCTCTTATTAATCTCTTCCATTATTGTAATGGAATATTAATTTATTATTTTATTATATATAATTTATTATTTTTATATTTTTTACAAAATATTGATAAATTTTTGATAAACATTTTATTATTATTATTATTAGGTTTTTTATTAACAATATCGGCGACAATAATTTGCACCACAAAACATAAACGACGCGAACAAATATTGAAATTAATCGCTGAACGAGATAGAATATCTCAAGAGCAGTTGAAAGGCCGAAAAAGTAAAATTTATCATAATTTTCGCTTCTCGAATAACGCATTAGGCAAGTTATCGATTGTAAATAGATAAAATCTCTGAGAGGATAATTCTCTTAATTGCATCCATGTATCTTTTCATAGGTACACATAATGGTTTTCAGTTTTTGTTATGTGAAAAAGTTTTTTTGGGTCGACCAATGGGTGCGAAATGCTAAAAAGACATTTGGAGACCACTTGTATGAAGGCTAAAATTAAGCAAATAATTAATAATTAACTCAATTCTCGATCAGACAATTATTCAGTGGTACTACGAAGAAAAAGCTTTTCTAGTTTCCGGTTCACTTAACGCATTCAGAGAAGCTTTGTTGAGGGTGACGTAGGAGAAATCGTTGAATTCCTATAAAACTAACGCGTCGTGTGGCCAACACATATTTATAGTAAAAAGGAATTTTATTAAATGGTATTTTATAAATGTATCGAAATAATCTTTTTAAAAGAAACGAGACGAATTGAATTTGAAGAATTTGAAGGCAATAAAAGTAAAGCTATTAATAATGACACGGGTTCCATATATTTCATAGTTACCAAAAGAAAAGCTCACATGCACCTCTTCAAAATATTTATAGAAATATCGAATAAATTAACTCGTAGAACTGATCGATTCCAACAATATCCTAAATATATGTGCACACATGTCATATCACATAGAAATATTGTCGCGGTCTAAAAAAAAATGTCAAACTAATGTTAAATGTCTGAGATGCAACAAATTTGTAGCTCTTTTTGATCATTTTTTGATAAATTTTATCATTCAATATTCATTCTTTGATATTATCACACTCATTGATTTTTATCCACAATCAGTGAAAAAAATTACTAATCGTATAAACAATTTAATCTTGTCCATCTTCCTATTTTTACTCGTTAATAATTCCTATTTTACTTTTTTTTTAAGAGTTCTCACCGTTATTGCATTTTTATTTGTATTAAACTCACTCCACTGGTTTGTCGCATTGGGCAATATGTCATGGAGTCCTTTGGTGATAGAAATAAAGGTGAGTCGCCAACATCACCCGGATTTTTGTACAGGTTTACTCCCGCGGAGAATCGAACCTCAGCATCGAACCTCCCAACTGAGCAATAACCCATTGAGCCATCTCATTATATCCCATCTTATTGTTCTATCAGACAACGAATAATCTGTGGAACTTTGTTCATTAGATTTGGAGAACGAGAATAATAAGCTTTGATTGAAGAGAGAAATTGGAAAATAAAATAATGATAAAATGTGCATATAAAATAAGTTTAAGTGGTCTACTTATAATAATAAATAAGTGCAAATGGATAGAAATAGTAAAAAGCCGTGGGGTTGAACGGCTCAGTAGGTTATTGCCCTTATTTCGGAATCGATGCTGAAATTCTACTGCTGATGAGAGTAAACCTGCCTTTCAAAAATCCGAGTAAATCCGACTCATTAGTAACTCACTGGTACTTTATTCGCCAGTGTGAGTTTGGAAAATTTTACCTAGTCCGATTAGCTAGCTGAATATGCCTAACCAGAAATGGCATGTGCTCTTTGTAGGGAATTAAAAATTTTATATTAATATAATTAATGGAACTGGAGCAAAAAATTTTGATCCACAATATTCCATTTTTCAAAAAAAAAACAAGTGCAAATCGATTCAGTTTGTGAAAATTAGCGTGAATTTGGTATTTCAGGTGTGGAGTCGATAACACAATCTTCAAAAAAGTGGGTGAATTCCAAAATATAAACTAAACGCGACCAGTAAAACTGCATTGCATATATTTATTCTTAGACCTTAGGCTGAAGTCATTAATCTACTATGGTAGAATTCAGAAATATTTGTTACTGAGAAAAAATATAATTACATGAACATTTAGAAAAAATTTTAAGAAAAAAACCAAAAAATTGATGCTTAGTAGATTGTTTGAAATAGCGTTTAATTGAATTTTTTCGAAACATTGTTAATTTTCGAATAAAATTAACTCTATCTCAGTTAAAGTTATCGTAATTTTTCATAGGCAACTATTTTTCATTACGTTCAAAATGCTTAATTATTTTCGGCTATCCTATTCGCTAAGATTTGGACTTGGAAGAGCATCCATTTTTTCATTATTAATTTCATAGAAGTGAAGTCGCGGAAGATTTCAGGATTGACCAACGATTTTTTAGATCTGATGATGAGAAAGATTCAATGAAAGAAACGAGTAGGAAAAAGTTTAATGTAAGCAATTTTGGAATAAAAACATTAATATTTTATTATTTACTGTATTACTATTTTAGTGAATAAATATGAAATCGACTCGTTTCTCAAAATTTTCAGGTATCAGAATCTTTTCGTAAAATCAAACGAATAATGAAAACTCCGCTAAGCAAAATACAAAGTAAAACTGATTTTCAGGAAATCCATTCCTTCTTTATATAAAATCCCAAATGATTAGAAAAACATTAGCGACTTGTTTTATTATTTTGTTCTTCAAATTGAATAAGCATTTTAGAAGAAGTAAACATTTGAAATCGCATAATTATTCTTAAAATGTTTGAAAGTTTTCTAAGACTTTCGGCTTTTTAACGTTAATTCATGCTTCTGTTGTCTTATTGCTAAACGATTGTTGTATAAGGTTTGGGTTATTTCTACACCAACATGGATTTACCAAACAGCATTATAATCATATCTTAATTAAAAAATAAAACATTTTAAGACTTTTTTTCAGGGCATTTGAGAAGGAATAGCAAGGACGATGTATATAGAAAATCTGATCGGAGTACCAAGTATAAACCAATTGATTTAAGGTTGTTAAGGAAATTGTTTAAAAATTGTAGCTATGATAAAATCAAATTTATTTCAAATTTATTCAAAATTTATTAATCAAATTTATTACCAATTTATTTCATCGTTTGGCCATTTTTATTACCGTTGTATAAACTAATTGCTAAGAATAATGAAGTAAAAGTTATGATAATAATGAAATAAATTGTCACCACTACCTCCCCCTCCCCATCCAAACTTTTGCCTTTTTCTATAAAATTGTTTAATGCTAGAGAAAACATGAAAATTTAGTGATCAAAAGCACCGCAAGAAATCAAGCGGATCGATACGCAGTCAAGACAAAGACAAATCAGTTAAAGTATGACCCTCTCTTCATTTTTTCGCTAAAAATCATTCTTGAATATTAATTTCAGAACATCATTTAATATTTGAAAATGCATATTTCGCCTGAGCATGCTTAAGCTTAGGCTTAGGCTTTAGGCTTAGGCTTAAGGCTTGGGTTTAGGCTTAGGGCTTAGGCTTAGAAATAATTATTCTATTATTTTTAGCAGCTCTCGCCATTACTGGATAGACTGCTCCGCTGGCTATAAGGATAAGATATTTCCAAGCTATTCGATCCAGTTGCTATCGCTAATGGTAATAAAAGCCATTCCTTTTTCCATTGTCTAAGTCCATATATCACTAGTTCAAAATCTTTCCTAACTGTATCAATCCAAGCTTTGATTGGCTCTGCTCGCTTTTGATTACACTATTATAGTTGATCTTTCTTTGTTTATTAAATCGCTTACTTTTACTAATCTAATTAATTATTCTTTCATCGAAATCAAAATTGAAAAATTTTTTTATACGTGTAATATTTATTTAAAACTCTCTTATTATTCCATTTTAGATAATTTCGTTTGAAAATCATCGACGAAAATCTTGTAAGTTAATTGTTAATTTAATAGTTTTCTGGATTTTCTGAATACAAAAATGATAATTTTAGAATTCCTATTTTCACGTTATGATAACAGTAATGTTTAACTACCATCCAAGCTCACTAATTCGTTCCTTTAGTTCCTTTGAATAAATGCCAAATAAATGACTTTTTAAAAGCCAAAGTTTTAGCTTCTTTTAAGATAAAGTTCTTTTAAGATAATACAAGAGAGGATCTATTTTGCAATAAAATTTCTAATTGATATTTTAGCCAAAAAACGACGGAAAAGTGGATTAGAAAAGACTGATAAAAGTGGAAAAACGAGCGGAAGAACCTCAAGAACTAGGTATTTTCCTTAATCTTTTTTTCAATTCGCGCCATAAGATGGCATATTTTTCTTTTTTTTCTAATGAATTTGGGAAATTTAGCGAGAAAATTTTCAAAATTTATGGAAGAATGTAGAAATTTAAGTTATCTCATCCTTTTTTAATCGCGACAAATTATTAAACGCTTAATTAACCAAATAATACTTGAAAATATTTTTAAATATAAAATATAAGGGAATATAAATATTTAAAAAAATAAGAATTTAATTTTTAAAAATGGTTTAAAAGAATTATATTCTCTTATTTTATAGTTTATCGTCGAGAAGCTCCAGAAGAAAATTATTTGAAAAATATAAATATAGTAAGTATTGCTTGATTAAAACGATTTAACCGTAATTTAAATAACATACATTTTTGAATAGTTGGGTTGGTTTCTTGGTTCTTCAATTTTTTATTCGAGATTTACAGAGAAGATTTAACGGTCAAAATTTCTATAAAAAATATGAAACTGAGTATAAAAAATCGCAAATCATTGATAGATAAATTTTAAAAAGATGAGACAAGAGAAAAAATACCTGCAACCTTATGAGTTAAGCAAAAGTAGTTTTCTTCACAAATTCTTCATTCCAGAAATTTCAATGTAAATAAATAAATAATAAATAAATATTATAGCTTAAATCAAATAACTATCTTATCCACAAATTCGTAAGTAATTATAAGAAAGTAAATACTTTATTGCTGGCACTTTTTCTTGCTCACAGGATGTATGGAATGCATTTTATTAATTAACCTAAATAATTAATTAAGGAAATAAAAAAGCACCAATTCGGAAAACACCAAGGCAATTAGTCACTGAAGATTTGTGGACAAGACTGAAATTATTAATAAGTTTTTTATTAATTCTTCATTTAATTCATAAAAATGGCCGATTTTTTTTCGAATAACCGTTGATAAATTAGCGATCGGCAGGCAATATTTCCAAAATTATTTAGTTTGATTTTAATAGTAAAAATATATTTTTAGGAAAAGAAAGAAGTACCAAAACATAAAATGTTAGTTCAACTGTTTATCGCCAAATGGTTATTTAATAATTACGGAATAATTCACCTTGAAATTAAATCAAATAAACGCTATATTTTCGAAACTTTATAGTTGACGAAATCTAGATTTCATTAATAAACTAAAAAAATTATCCAGTTAATTCAAGACTGCTTGATTTCTAATAAGAATTTATTCATAGATCGCAAGCTTTCGAAGAAAAAACACAAGAAAGTCATAAGAAATCGCTAAGAAGGCATAAAAAATTATCCAAAAGTGATATTTCGAAATCCAAAAGCTACACGGAACCGCAAACTCGAGGTCGCAAGTTGAAAATGGGCATTCATAAACGTTTCAGCCAATTGCGCTCTAAAAGCGACAAAATATATCGGCATGGTATTGAAAAGAAAGGGAAACATCTGTTATCAATGAAAAATATTAAAAAAGAAAAATTTCTTCCATCATTGAGTACCCAAGATTCATATTCCAAGCAAGCCAAGTTCAAACGCCAAAAACAGAAGAAACGAGAAGGATCAAAGAAATTTGCTGGATTGATCGATGTTAAAACTAAAAGACGAAAATCAAGTTCTAGAGAATTTAAGGAATCTATCAATTCAGCGAAGAAAAAATTCAGTGTAAAAACGGATGGCCTGCAAGGTCATGAAAATGATTCCAAAGAAGCAATGCCAATTATAAAACCAGCAATTCCTATGAAAAAAACTCTATTGAAGCGATCGTCGGAAATTGAAGATGTGACACCACCATATCTTAGTTCAGATTCAACCATAATCGAGAAATTGTCGTCAGACCGAGTTGATGCTTCGATATCAGATTTAAAGAAAACGAGTAAAAATGAGCGAAAAAGTGAAAAAATTATTAAACCAACGGATCGGTTAAACTATAGGGAAATAGCGACCCAAATGCCGTCATCTTCTGGTCGTTCTTCGACTAAACCCATTCGACCAAAAAAGTCGGAAAAAACAAAAGGAATGACGAGGATAAAAATAAAAAAGAAGGGAAAAGATAAAAATAAAGCGTCTAGCAGAACTTTGGACTCGAAAATGGGTTCCAGCGGCCTAAAAATTGCAAAAAAAGTCAAACATAAACAAACAACTGAAGAAAAACGAAAAGCTAAAAAGAAAAAAGATAGTACTTGTAAAAATTTTGCTATGTTGAGGAAGTCAATTGGTGGAAGAATTCTATTTTCCGACCGTGGACATAAAGCGAAGAAAAAGCAAAAAATAAAAGATAAGAAGCGTAGTTCATCTGATAAAAATGTTGAAAGTGCAGATTTTTCGGAAAAATTTTCACAACCGAGTACCGAAAGCGGTTCAAAAACAAAATCACGAAAAAACGAAAAAAAGCAATTAGCTAAATTTTCAAATAATTTTTCGCGTAAAATATTTCAACTAAAACCGAAGGAAAAATTAAGGAAATCTCATAAAAAAATGATCGAATGCACCAAATGTGCACAAAATTCTAAACTTCGAACACTAAAAACAAAGCGTTCAACCACAAAATCAATCGGTTATTTATCAAATTATTCAAAAATAATTCCCATAGAATTAACAAAAAAAGCAAAAGCAAATATTGCTAAATCAAATAAAGCAAAGTTATTACAAAAGTCCTCTAATAAGAAGCAAAAAGTTTTGAAAGAAAAGATTAATCGCCAAAAAAAATCGCATGGAACTAAATCCATGGACGAAGCGACCAATTCTTTGGATCAGACGATGGAAGACGAGATAAGCCTTAAAATGCCAAGCAAGGCCAACGGCAATTAAAGCGAAAAGCGATAAGTAACTGTGAAAATAATGAATCAAATTTCTATTGATGAAAAATGTTTTATAACTTTTTTCAATCTTAGTTTCGCGAAATAATTTTTCCAATTCTATCTTCCTCAAAATTTTTATTTTTCACCTTAAAATTTAAGCTCAAGAAATTTTTCATAAAACTATCATCCATGATGATATCAGATGCCTTTATTGGTTTGTAGGTGCGCAATCTATCATTAAAACTGTTTGAAGATCCGTCTCTTACATTATTTCTGGTAAATGATCAGTCGGTGCCCACTAAAATATGAATTTCGTGAAGATAATCTACCAATATATTTAAAATCCAGGTAGCAGGATAAGCGCTACTCTCTTCTAAGCCTATACTCTCTTTTAAAAAATATTAAATTTTTGAGTTGATTTAATCATGGCCATTTCATAATCTATGTCAGGAGAAATGTCTGCCTAAGAGCCTACTAAAAAGCAACGATTAGAAGTGGCTTGTTGAGAATATTGTGCTTCGTTGAACTAGGCCATAGCACAAATTGCTCTGTGGTTTAATTATCTATGTGATATTCTTATATAATTCTTGAGCCAATGGACTGATTTGTTGACTTTGCTGATTTTATGCATTAGTTTTTTTAAATGGCCTAATTTTATCGCTGCGCAAATTTTATAACGTTTTACAAGAGAAAGTTTTTTGAGAGGTCTAAAATGCAATGTCAATTATTATTATTTTATCCAACGAGCGATTTCGTGAGGATACAATTAGTTTTGAGATAAATCTCAGCAATTTATGGAAGCAATTTATGCAATTCACAGTCGCAAATTCTAAAAGCGACCTTAGTTTAGCCGACTTTTTTTACTGATAAAGATAATTCAAAATTTTGAAATTTTAAAAACGAAATAATATGAATAAAGATAAAATTAATATTTACTTTCTACAAAGTTTTTACAACTAATTGCTTTTATTGCAAATAAAATAAATAATAAAAAAATTTCTCTCTTATCAACCAATAAAATATGAAAGTTTGTCGACTAATTTAAAAAGTTTCTAATAACTTCTATTTTATCATTATTGAATTTTTTGCTAAGAATGAGTCCCTTTAGTAAAATAATTGAACTTTATTGAAATTCGATTGGTATTTGTTCGTGAAAAGAGATTTAGTTGGATGGACAGTGTGGTGCATACGAAATAGCTAAATAATTTAATTACGACTCAGATTCCCAACGCGACCGTCCAGACTCTTTTCGCTTCGAAAATTCTTTTAGATAAATAATCATTATTAGACGGATTATGCGAATCCTTGAAAATTTTCATAGTTCGTTTAATTATCTCGAATAGCAAGCAAATTGCTTAAATCGCATTATGGTAAGGAAATATGCTGAATAGAAATAAGATGGAAATTTTTAGAAAAAAAACTAGAACTTAAAAGAATAATAGCAATAATGCAGTGATGTGAAAAGATTTACTGTAATGAGGTAAAAAAGTTGGAAAATTAAGGTTATTGCTTATTGATTACGGCCAATTGCTATTAAAATACACATCCTTACTTAGTGCTTTGATAAATAGGTGTCCCCAACAGCATTATTGTTCGCAAAAAAACTACTATACCACGTGTACTTGTATTGTTTTCGGTGACAAATTTTATACTCATTATAAAAGGTGCCCCAACAATATTGTTGCTCGTAAAAAAACCGCTATCACGTGTATTATTTTCGGGAATAAATTTAATGCCTAATTTCTTAGCATATCGCTATATTACACGACAAGTTAAATTGTCTTTGAAAAATAGCTACTGATCATGTAAAGAAAAAAGGATATGAATAAAGGATAAGCGGAAGGGTAAATTCTTGAACCAATGAAAGTCGACTGAAAGACCATTCAATGTAAAACTTTTTTGAATTTGAAAACATTTAGCATTCCCTGTTATACGTAGAGATCGTGAAATAAAATAAATTAATTTTTGTTTATCCGTGAAGCATTTCGGATTGAGAAATCATTTGTGTATGCTGCAGATTTAATCATTCACTGCCACTAGCAACATTTGTCTCTTGGGAATACCTTCTAATTATTGTTCAGCTTTAGTTTTGAATACTTTATGCTCTTTTAATTTCATGACATTCTACTCTCGTTTATATGTGTAGATCTATTATATTTCATGACATATGGCGTTCACTTAACCATAAACACTATCAAAAATTTCTCAAAAGATATTGCCAATTCATTATACACATCAATAGATTCATTTGGAATCACAAGTTGATTTTAGTGGTATTAAAATTTCTAAACGCTTGAAATAATTTTTAAAATAAAAAGTACAGTTTAAGTCAAAATCAGACTTTTTTTTAGAAATATCGCATGAGACTCACCATTAAATCATGGATAAGTATTGGGTATTGGTCAAGGTTAAGCTTATTCGATTTCTTGCTTAATCTTCGATTTAGAATGAAACCTGGAGAGTGGAAAGTGCTTGAGAGCATCTCATCACTCTATATCACTCCTTTCACTCTCCGGCTAAAAGATATCGCCATAGTTATGCACACTCTCTAGTGAAAGATTTGTTGTAGCCAGCCTGAGCGGATACTCAGGGAGAAAAAAAAACAACTGATCAATCTCACTGGTCCATGAACTTTTGATTTGTACTACTTTGCACTTACAATAAACTAAATATCTTTTATTTTTTGATTTGATGCTGAATAGGGTTTGCTTTTTGGTGATGGTGATCGCAGCTATTGAATGCAGTCGTTTTTATTTTTAAAAATCGGTTTTGACGGTTTATCTTGAAACCAAACCTATTTTTCACTTTTTTTTATGCGAAAAAGTAAAATTGATTTTTTTCTATGAGTACTGGACTTTTAATTTAGCTGAAGGTATATAACTACGTTGGTATAATAAAAAGCCATAAGAAGAATTATCGAGGAAATTCGCATTACACCATTTTTAGAAAATATATTTAATGAAATTCAGCTGATTCGGGAATTCATGAATTTAAAGTTTAATTCGTTAATTTGGTAGGTCAGGATGAAATTTTTTCAATAAATTGCTCTTTGTTAGGCAAGTTGATTGATTATTCATGGTTCCCTGGGGGTATACGTAAGCATGGATTTTCCAGTCATCAGCATTACATAAGCAACTATAACAACTATTCTTTATTCAATTTGTCTGCTTTATGTTGGGATTAAATTGCTTATTTAAATCGCGAGAAATTTGCACTGGAAAAGCACTGCTCATAAAGCAAAATAATATTTTAAGCTGAGTAATAAGCCAAGTGATTTTAGTGTTCATAGATGCATAACTGATGAAGTAAAGTTGTTTCGATTCGTTGAATATATGCTCATTCATCAAAAGCCATCATAAATTCATCATAAATTTGCCGCCGATTTATTTATCATTAACAATCCTAATTTTTAATAATGATAATTGACCGTTTGGAAAAAAAATTTTTAATGGTGATATAAAATCGAAGTAAAAATTCCAGTTATCCAGAAACTATTTAAATATAGAATGAGATACATCCAAAAGAAACAGAAGCACGAGTGGCTTCAACATTCTCTGAATTTTTCAATTTTTTGCTATTATAGAAGTTGTAGTGCGTGAAATGATTAGCATAGCTTGAAATGGTGCTTCCTAACTCGGCTATTTTTTTCTGAAAAGTCCAATTTTCCTAATTCCTTGACATACGTTACAATGATATTAGTTTTATTTTCTCCTAAATTTCTCTTTTATAATAAAAAAAGGTGAATTTATCCGAACAAAATTTTAATCTACGATTAGCAATAATAATGATGGCAGTAAGGCAATTCATTAGTAAAATGCAACAATAAACGCCAAAATAATAAAACTAATAACCCCCGCAACAATAATTTTAATTAAAATTCCTAAAATTTAAAATAATTTTTCTTATTCCTAAGTTCTCATTGAAATTAAAATTTATTTTGTAAGATTCGTTGAAAATAAATTTTTCTATAATCATGAAGGAAGATGAAAAATGAAGTTTTTTTTTCCAAATCTATCATGCAAAAAATTTTCATTGAACGATATCGTTTTGCGTTGAAAATTCGATTTCGACATGCGAAATGCTTGATTTGATTGGAGAAAGATTGTCCGCAATAAATTGACATCGAACAGATATATGAGATTAATTAAATGTCGTAACGAACCGCTATTTGATGGCCGATTGACAGGTAATGCCGTATTTTTCAATATACACAAATCAAAATGCACACTGTTTTATTAAACAAGTCAAACTATAATTTGTAAAAATTATAGAATATTTTTAAATTTTTAAAATGGTTTTTATATAATTTTTCAGATTATTTTTATTTTTTTTGAATTTTTTGGTGTATTTAAATTTAATTTGCGACTTCTTAAATTTCATTGAATATTTAATTGAATTGAACAATTAATAAAAATTTTTAAATGGAAGAATAATTTAAGAATATCGCACTTATATGCAAATTTTCGTTGACAGAAAATGAAGAACTATCGAAAGACAATGAAATGAACAATGGCATTCAGCGAACGGTCTGTCTCGATCTGTCTGCTTAGGCAATTAGCCTTTACGCGTTTCTTATTGTAAATACGATAAATTCAACGCTATCGCCTCTTGTCATCCAATTAAAAACGAAAAAAAAAGCGAATAGCATTAGCCAAAAGTTCAATCGTTCGATTACTGTAAAATTTATATAGGAATCATTACGAAGGCACGCATTATACTAATGCATATTTAAATCGACGTTTAATTCCAGGGATTTTAGTTGCGTGAGAATACGGTAGACGAAATCTACGAAACCCATCTTTCAAATAATATATTCATGAAAGAATTATGTCGTGAATTTTAAGGAAGAAATCCGTTGATGAAGTGGTATTTCCCACAAATAAAGCATAGAGAAAAAGCTATTCTATGATAAAATTTCATGACAATATAGTTGATTTGCTATGACAAAATTTATGAGACGAACGATCAAATTGGTTTGTTGTGGTGAGCTAAGACGATGAAATAAAGCATTTGGACACGACTTATCGAATTTTAAGCTTTTTTATATTTTAATATTTTAATAAATAGTTCATTTTAATGCTGTTAAAAAAGATATAATGATGATGGTTCAAGGAAAAAAATTGCTAGCATATAGATTTTATTATTTTGCCAGGCTTAGAGGCATAAATTAAAAAAAAAAAATAGACATAATCGGTATCGCATCGAATAATAAGTTATAAATTATTTAGAGCTTAAATTCAATGCTTGTTCTAAGCAATCAGCATTATTCAACTGCCTTAACTTCGTCAATAAACTAGCATTACTTGATAAGCCAAGACGATTTAGAATATCGGTTGGATTGTCATCTTGCTCATCAACGAATAGTTTAGAGTGATTGTTAGTTGCTTTAATATCTGAATAAATATTTGTTGCTTTAATATCTGAATAAATATCTGAATAATAAATATTTTGATATAAAAAATTGCTCTTGCTCATTACTTTTTTGGCTATCAGCCTCATTTTGATGACTTTCTCGATGTCGCCTTCTATCCACCTTACGCTGAAACGTTCTTCCACAGACATCGCATGCAAATGGCTTATATCCAGTATGCTTTCTTGTATGCGTAATTAGATTTGATGATTGTGAGAAAGCTTTTCCGCAAACCGTACATTTATGCGGTTTTTCACCTAAAATTCGAATGCGCAAAATTTATTACTTATTGAGAAAAAACTTTGCATGAAACTTCATTATGGCTCAAGCGATACTTATTGAGAAAAAACTTTGCATGAAACTTCATTATGGCTCAAGCGATATCAATTTGCATAATAGATCTGCATGCGAAAAATTATACAAGAAGTAAAACAATTGGGAATCTATAAGAATAATATATTTTGGACAGTTCAAGTCTAAAGACAAGTGGCCAATGCATAGAAGTGCTAAGCTCAATTTAAACTAAGGTCCCAAGAAGGAATTTAGATTTGTCCACTTTTTGATAGAATAATACGCAAATTCGAGGTTTGAAGAAAATGAGGCGCATAAAGTTCGAGAGAAATATAATTTCGTCGAATGGATTAGCATCATATTCATCGTTAAAATAATAGAGGCATTAAGTAATGTCAATGGCATTCAAATGGAGTCGCATTAATAATTTTTAACATTTATTGTATAGTCAAAGATGGATAATAGAAAAAAATGAATCCATTTTTTTAATGCAATAAGAAATTTCGGAGTTTATTAACATTAGCACTAGTTATGTACAGTCATTTTTATTATTATTACCATTATTGTTATTATTATCATTATTATTATTACCATTATTATTATTATTATTATTATTATTATTATTATTATTATTATTATTATTATTATTATTATGACGATGAATATGACGAACAGTTCCATAAATTTTGTTCCATAAATTCATTATATTAAAAATATATATAATCACAATGTAAAATATATAATAAATATATAAAATATATAATCACAATGCTCATGACAGCAGAAATTATAGAAGTGCTTGTTTATATATGTATATTAATAATTTAATATAATAATAAAAATATTAAAAATTATGGATGAAGCTGCGTTCGATTGTCGCTTATCGCATTTCTCTAGTAATCTATGGCTCCACTCACTGACTTTAATTACTTTAATAATTCATTTCAATCTATTAGTTCCTATGAAATGGAAAAATTATTCGCAGTATTAAAAAATTTTAATATCGCTAAAAGAAATTTTTTTTTAACGGATATGAATGATTTTCGTGATTGCAGAATGGATGAAATTGATAAATTGGTTGTTAAATAATCTTTAATATTCAGATTTAGCACGGTCATTCTGATAAATGTGTTTCATTAAGGCGAATAATGATCGCCAATTATTACATTTCTCAACCTTTTAAAGCTTTTCATTTCTATGATTTTCTTCACTATTTAATTATTTTTTTTAAAAAAAATTTATTGAATTTTATCGTTTATTAGTTATTTTGGTGATTTATTATTGGTAACGATAAATGTTTATTTAATCAAAAAATTCAATAATTACTTGTAAAAGAATATTAAAAAGAATAAAAGAATTTTAAAAATTTGAATATTTTATAGAAATAGAAGGAAATAAATCCATCGTGGATTCTGATTTATATTTCTTTATATTTTATTTATACTTTATATTTTATTTTTATATTTGTATTTCTTTAAAAGATTTTTCTGAACTGATATTATTGCCTTTCTTATCAAAGGAGAGGAATCAAACTGCATGTTGTTTGTTTATCAGTAGCCAGAAGCAGCTAAAACTGAGCACTGATTGACAAAAGCAAAATTATTTTGTGCTTGGGGTCGATAAAGTGAAAAAAAATATGGGAAATATTGGTTAATCACAATGGCCAAGCCATCGGATTAACATCGCTGTATAGTTTATAGCCAAATGTAGCTCATTTTGGCATTAATAAAAATTAAGAATAAAAAAGTGAACCAGTTTGGCTAAAGGAATTTTATTAGAGAGCGGCCATAAAGAATGATAGTTTTTTGAATGTTAAATGAAATTTGGCGTTTATTGAAAGTAAATAAAAATAAATGCCTGTGTGAATATAGGTGTGTTTCTTCATATCGGATTTCTGATGAAATCGTTTTCCACAAAAGTCGCATGGATAAGGTCGGGTATCACTATGGATAAGCAGATGTGTACTGAGAGTCGAAGATCTTTTGAAGCTTTTACCGCACTGTTTGCATTCGAACTGTTTCTCAGATGAATGAATCTGCATATGTTGCTGAAAAAATAAATTATTTGTTTGTTTGACAATTAATGTGTAACATCGATTTATTTCCTCAGTACTTCCTCAGTACTCAGTACTTAATGATTCTATCCCCAACTTATAATGAACTTGAAAAAAAATTTAATAATTTAGAGGATAAGACAATTGAGGTTATTTGAAAAGAAATATTCTGCTCAATACAAAACTGTAGGGACGATTCATTATGCAGTCAGCTGTTTGCTGAATGATTTAATGGTTCATCTAACATTAAATGCCTAAAACAATGCCTAATTTACTAAATCGTACCATACTGATGCAATATTTTTTTTGCAAATAATTATAGATTAAAAAATTGCCAAAAAAAAGTATACTTCAAGGCAATCAGAAGTAGCGAAAAATTTAGAACATTTGTCACATGAGTAAACACTATGCACCGCCGAGTTTTCATTCGATTGATTCGTTGAAAATTTCGTAGAGCTTATTCCTATGTCCGTTGAACTAATCGCTTGCAACCTTTGCAAAGTCATCATATTTAATGCCATTTGTTTAAGTTGCATGTTCCAAATAGGAGAATTCCCATTGTACACCGGCTGTGTTTGAAGCGGATATGTAGTCCGATATGTTGGAAGGCCACCAATGGACGAAAACCCGTATGGACGTACCGGTGAAGCAGCTAAAATTTTTGTTACTCTTAATTTATTATTTTCTTATAATTTGAATAGTAGATGCGCGCGTTAGTTTAATTTAATCCAGAAATTTTAGAAGATATTTGGAATGGAAGATTAAAAATATTGAAAAATCTCAGCGCGATTTTCAATTGGCTGAGTGGAAATCAATTCAATTACCGTAGGTGGCAATTTCATTTGGCAAATGAAACCAATTGATATATAAATATTTGTTACTGTATCACCTTTTCCCATTTAACAAATCAAGTGATATTTATAAGTGATGTTTAATAATTTTTTACATAAAACTGATTAATTATGAATCGATGAATAGCAAAAAATTATAAGTAATATTAAAATTATTTGATAAGAAAAGAACCAATAAAGGAGAAATGGTGAAAGTTGAAGAAGAAAAAAATTTTTTATTGGAATTAATGAAAGGAATAAATTGATAAAAATATTTAATGCAATTGATTTTTTAAAGCTAATTTTCACAATTAGACAAATTGAAGTTTTAAAAATGCCTTAAACTTGTAAGTAGCCAAGAGACGCGCTGTCATTAAGAAACAGTTGGCACCTCACTTGTGCTTCTATTACCAAATAAATCGCTAGCATAATTTTCTAACCGTATTAAAAACCATTAGAGCTAGCTAGAAATAATAAGCCACTAGCCACTTATTTACTTATTCTTAGTGGAACTAAGGACCTAACCAATAATATAATGTGAGGTAAAGATAAAGAAGAATATGGCTCCATGAATACTAATCTATTCCATGAATAGATTTTTACGAAGAATCCTCTTTATCTCAAAGATCATTAGTATTCTCTCCACATATATGGGCCAGGTTTAACAATGATTTTTTGACATGAAGATGATGATGTAGAAAAAAATTGTTTCAATATGTGAATATAACATTTTAGATTAGTAAGCATATCAAGTATTAAATGGATATATATGCCTATGGATCTTTTTTGCCAAATAAGCCTTGGAGAAAATTCTAATATCTAATAGAAATATCATATTTGGGAAATAAGTAAAGTGATCGTTTCAGAATTCTTTATCAATAATCAATTATTAACCTATTTATACCTCTCTTGAAGTATCAGATTTAAGTAATTCTATTCAATAAAGTGATATCCAAATATTACATTTTTCAGGTAATAAATAATTTTCACTCTTTTGGAAGCAAATCACTTTTCTTCATTTTTTATTTGCATAACATCGATCCTCAATTCATATATCGCATTTCATCCATATTTCTGATTGTGCGGATATTAATAATTGTGAGAAAATTAGTGAAACACATATTAGTCCCTTCCACCTTCCATCTTAACTGGCGACAATTCGAATATATAATTTGCTTTTTAGCTCGCTCAACCTTGGCTTATAATCGCAAATCCCATTAGTAAAGTCAAGCTAAGTTGATATTTGATTTTTTTTCGTTTTGGTGTTAATAAGATATTTCTCACCAAAAAATTTAAATATTCAGCTATTTGACGATTTGATTATATGAATTCCCGAAGGATGTTAAGAGGTATATAGGACGAATGCTAAGGTTTTCCAAAAAGGCGAATTTAATTCATCTGCTGAAAAGGATTTTTTTGCTCATCGTTCATAAACTCAGCCAATCCTATCGCTATAGTAGAGAAAGACAGTGCATGCTGGAAATGAGAGATCGTCACATATGTGTCACAAAAAAAATTTCAACTAGATTTGGAAAAAAAAGATAATAAATCTAGGAAATTCGATTCTCCTAGATTTTTACTAACCTTGTTGCATCAAAAAAATCTTTTGCTGTAAAGCAAGACCAGCGCTAATTCGATGCCAATCATTAGGAAGCCGTTGTGTTTCTGAAGTTATTGTGTCCCTACTAGTTCCTGCTACAGAGTCTCCTCCAATTAAGCGTGATATAGAATAATCGCTTGATTTTTTAAAATCTTTCGCCATCGCTCGACCACAACGAAAGCCTATAGAATAAACACAAAAGTTACAGTACGTAAAGGTGATCAATAGGCAATATTGCATGTGTAAATTGGTTCACGGTTCACTAGTTTACCGTATAGATGTCACAGGAAGGAGTCAAAGTAGAGAGACATAACAATCTGGTTTTTAAGTATGCGAACAATCTAATACATGGAAATAATTAATCGCATAAACCAATAATAATAATTCAATGTAATTTTCGCAATTCATGAAGAAGCAATTAGTGGTCACTGAAGATGGAATTTTCAATTTTCGAAAATTTATCGTAATATTTGAAAAATTTAATCTTTCATTCTACAGTCATTGTTTAAACGCAAATATACTCATAGATTTTAGGAAGAATTTCATTTTTGATAAAATATAATAATAAAAATTATATCATAAAATTATAATTCTTCAAAGAATACAAAAAATAATATTTAATTTTATTTTTCGAAGTATCTGACAATTTAATATTGCTGAATATTGCTTATCATTTAGAGCATCGCATCCAGCAAGAGTAAGTAAGACCTGTTATCAGAAAAAAAATACGACTGGTTGTCATCCACTCTTCATGTCCCTTCGTGACTTTATCAAGGAAAAATATTTTATCCTAATTGCCAGCCTAATCGGCAAACCTCTAACCAACATTGTCAGGAAATTGTTGCGTCTCTGATGTTATTGACTACCAATATTAATTATTAAATTAATAAATTAATATTACTTAATTTATTTCTTTTTTAAAATTAATATATTTTATATTATATTTAATCATATTTCTTCTAGAAAATTTAATCGATGAATAATTAACCTGCATAAAGTAATAAATATAAGCAGCGTTAAAAATAAAAGAAACCAATCTTTTCACATTTTAGCGATATTAAATTAGTCGGACAAGTTGAAAATATATTTTGCTTTCGAGACGTTCAATTTTCAGCAGACTCATCGCTGATCAATTATCACAAAAAAGAATAAATGAAACAATGTTTCCAGAAATATTCTAAAGACTAATGATTTTGTGAATTGGTCAATTTGCAATTTCCAAGTGACGATGCCCGTAACAAGAATTTTGTATGAGAATTATGGCAGAGAATGAAGAAATGGCCATAATTCAATTTTATGGGGATATATCGTCGGGCAAAATTTGGTGATTTTTTGGGGCGAATTTTCCCAAATTTTCTTAATTATTGGTAGAAAAATTGACATTTCAATGATTAAAAAAATACCTATTTATGGAAAACTTCGTGAGTGTGAATGATGAAAGCCGAGAAATGTCAATCCTTTTAATCAAAAAGTGAATCTTTCCCGAGCAACGCCCATAAACCTCTTCTTGTCTCCTCCAAAATAGTGCTTTCATTGGCTACGGATCTTCCTAAAGCTCCACCTCATTTATCATACAAAATATTTGCATGACAGGTGCTCATGTTCATCTCTTTCCGTATACTGTTAATTTCGAATCTATTCGTTCATTTCATAAATAAAACTTGTTGGAATTCGTCGACTCTTCAGGGAATGCATTAAGTAATTAAAAAATTAAAAAGATCAACAAAAATCAGCAGATTTTTCGAGGATGGGATGGCTCAGTGGGTTATTTGGGAGCATTAATGCTGACATACTAAGGTTCTAGTCTCAATAGCTGAAAGTTTCTACTTCTCTAAAATCCAGATGGCACTACCAATTCATTCGTACTTCTTTGCTGGCGAATTCGACAGTTCACCAGCAATTGAGCGCTTTTTAGGAAAAAAATTTCTCTAAAATCTCGAATTTTTTTTAAAAGAATTTTTCCAAAATGATAATTTGTTTTTATATAAATTATCAGTATTTTTACAAAAATAAAACATCAGTTATTGCATAAATTTATCAATTTCAATAAGTCGAATATGGCGATAAGTGATGATTTCGGATTTTTAACGTTGTTGATCTCAGCTAAGTAGATAATAACGATTCTCGAGAGATTTTTGTCTTATCTTTCTATTTTCTTTAGCCGAGAACCAAAAGAAAATCATTAAATACTAAATCCTAGTGCTAACTATATTTTATTTTAAGCATGTTGAATTGAATTTTAGCTAATTTATTTTTGCGTTTAGACGACAGAAAATGGCTGATTTAAGATGAAAAATAATTGAATTTTGAATAAATGTTATTTTTGCAAATAGGTCGATAAAAGGGTCAAAAAGAAGTAATTTTAGATGAGAAAATAAGTATTTTAAGATTTTTAGCTGGATGAGCTTCGTATAATCTTAAATATTGTAATGAATTTATAATTTTATTTTAACATAGCGTGATCTCTCCTTTAAAATCCGATTGTTCATGCATTACTTATTATATGGTCTTCATTGGCCAATTTCTCTCTTCATAACTCAACTTTTCCAATCTATTTTCGATCTTTTTTTTTACTTAATTAATATTTTTTAGTTGATTTTATGCAAAATTACAGGAACGATTTATTTAGCATGTGAGTTACTAACAACTTTAAGAAATATTTGAGCCACAATTTCGGATTTCATTGGATTTTTGGCTTTTTTTATTAAACTTTTTTTAGATCTACAATAAATAATTATTGTAGCCTGTAAGTCTAATAATCGCACCACTATCCTATATTTCAAATTAATTAAAATTCATAGAAATTTCGATGCTATAAATGATGCTATGGATAATTTATTTTTAAATTACATGAAACTTTTTTTTCTATTTTTGTAATTTTATTAAGTTTAATTACTGGTTAAGAAATTGAAAATGGAGTTGAAAAGAGAAGAGTTTTATGAATTCTTAGCGATGAGTGTGCGTGTATAAATGGGTCGTATGTCTTCTTTCTGTGAAAAGTGAGCTTTATAGATTCGTGATTCTTTTATTGGAGCCATTTGAGAAATTCTCTTCTAAATATTAATGAATAGAGAAATACTCATCGTTATAAAAAACAAGAAAAATAAAGCTAAATATTTGAAAAAATATACGAAAAATTTTTTAAAGAAAAATCTGACTAACTATTTAGCAGATTGTTATGTGAGATAATTAGGTTAAAGTTTAATTAAATGAACATGAGAAACCATAATAATCTAATCAGAAGGGATTAAAAAGATCAACAGATGTTCACGAAGGTCACCAATCTTGTTGCTGTACATGGCAGAAAACAATTATTAACTGATTCACGCATAATTTTCTTCAATTGCTTACAAAACATAGCGATTGGTGCTTGACATTTGACACCCGCCTCATGTTGATGATTTTCATGATTATGTATTTCCGTTCTAATTATATCTTTGCTTGCTTTAGTAACTTCTGACCTTTATAGGCAAGTTGGTCGGCGTATCTTTGTGAAACGACACATCACAGTATGTTTGACCTTTCAACCTAATATTCTTATTATCCGTTCTTAAGCACTATCCTCAGCAATGAAATAAATTTTAAATGAACAAGTGGCTACGGCTGCTTTATCCTTCCTTTATTGCGGTATCATTTCAAATGTAAAAAAAAAAAGCATTAACATCTATTTAAATTTCCTAAACCCTTACATAGGAGCCTAGCGGTTCTTATCAATAATAATAGCATTATTGAACGCCTTATGGTACTTACCGCATTTGTTTAGTACAGTACTGTTTTTTTTCTAAACTGCACAAAAATTTCATAAAGTCTTTTTCTTTTCTTAGTTGAATACATTTATTTGTATAGAAATATAAAATCAAAAGAGGCAAAAATCCCTTCGGGCCAATTCGCAAAGCAATTTGGTCAGTAACTAATAAAATTGTTTTTTTCAATAGAATCTTCACTAGAAATGCAAATATGAGTATGAACTAGCTAATGTCGTATTGTTAGACTGAGGATTGATGCAATTGCTTGCAATTTATCATGACGTTAAATATGCTTATATCGAAATGACCTTGAAGTGCCAAATTCTTTCAGTATTTTATACTGGTTGAATGATGAAAATATGCGAAAAAATCGACAGTTTAGCTCATCGTCGCCATAGGAGGTCCTAATTTTAAGCGCATTTTACAAAATTAATATTCCTTATTGTTTTTTTTTTTTGTAAGATATATCTCATCGAAGACGATCATCACTAACTTGACAAGTTGGAAGATTTCAAATTGACTTATTACCATATAGATGATTATTTCATAATATGTCGCTCAAATATCGTCTGCATCGTCCTCGTCGATTGTTGTTTTTTTTATGGAAAGGATTACATCAATTGGATAAATTGCTAGAAAGATTATTAAAATTGCGAATTATCAAATATGCGAAAATGAGCAAAATCGGTTTTGCTATTCCAGTGGGATATAAATCGAATTGGAGTCCAAATCCGCTTTTCATTTCGATAAATTATAAACATTGCAATAATAGGTGCGAAAAATTTTAGAAAACTAGAAGAGACTAGGATTCGAGTCTTCCGGTCGGTTAAACTTATAATTGTTTTGCTTCGAAACCAATTTTCTAGATTTATATTCATCGGAACGAATATATTGAATAAAATATTTATCGCATAAAGCATACAAACATTCTGGAATTTCTAATAAAATATTTAAAGGTTCAAAATAAAATATAAGATGGAATCATGATGGTCAATCTGTCTGCTGTCAAAATTGCTACTTTTACAACCAATTTTACCAAATCTTTTTGTTTTCTGGAGATGAATTTTCTTATGGCTGAATATGGCTGAATACTATCTTTAATATGACGCCTCCTCACCACGGAATCATTTGGATACAAGTGGCCCCCCAGCAACACGTAGATTTCATTTTGATTGATTGATAGGATTGATTATTGATTGATTATTCTCATCGTAGGAATCAAACCTACAATAGCCTAATCTTAATCTTAACTGAAAGAATCCACCGATGTTTAACGTCAAAAAGCAAAAATGCAATTAATAGGAACCAAAGTAGAATTTAACAATAAAAATAAAAGTAAAGGATTGGAAAAATAAAGATATGATACGTTGTTTTTCGAAAACGTACTAAAACGTATTATGGAACATAACAAAATTTAATTTATGAGCGGAATGCACGTGTCACAACCGGAAGCACGTGAAATAATTGGCAGTAGCCTATGGAACAAATTATTCATAAATAAATATTCATAATATTTATTTAGTTGATTTATACAAATACAAATACATGGAATTTTAATAGTAGAATGTTTTATTTATCGCCGGAAACCACCAAGAGCCATGCTTGTTTTCCATCGACGCTCAGGGCATTTCATGCCAAAAATATTGGGTCTGATTAATTTTCTATGGCGTTTCTCTTTCAATATCTCTTCAAGAGAACTGAAGCGACCTGCATTGCTAAGACGTTGCTTATTAGCACTGAAAAGGATTTTAAAAATAAAGATTTTAGAAATACAGTTTCTTTTATTTTTTAATTCTTTCTTCATAATTCTTTTCAAAAATGGACTCATGGAATTTGTGCCGATATGCCGAAAGTTCTAGTTTAGCTGTAAAACATGAATGATCGCTGTCGGCCTAACTTCTATAGCCAAGTGATTCCCTGGCAAATTTTTTCTAATCGAAGTCAGCAGAAATGATTAACCACGAATAGTAAACGTTCTTAACAGACTTAAGAATCTTTTTTCAAGCATAATAAAGAATAATAAATCCAAATGATCTTTATGATGCGAATAATGCGTGATTCCATTTATTCCTTTAATAAAGGCATTTCAGTTAAGGGAAATCATAATATTTATGAATATAATTACAATAAATAGAAGTCAAATAAATAATAAAAATAAAAACTATGAGAAAATCATGTTAACAATTAAAAAATCAACCTTGGTGTCATAATTGAACGTCTTGGTGCATTAGAACCATTTTTCAATAATCCCGAATCTGATTGCGGTGGTATTACGAATATTTCTGGTACTCCTGGTACAGTTAATCTCTCTGTTCCATTTTCCGCTTTTTCATCTGAATTTCCAGATAGCCTTAAAAACAAATAATTCTTTCAAATAATTCCTTTTAAAGGTTTGATAACAGATGGAAAACAATACAGAAATATCAATCATAATTAATTTGCAAATACATAAATAATTTGGAAATAATTTGTTTTAATGCGATTTCATTTCAGCATTACCTGATAATAATTACCTTGTCATGGCAAATATCTCTTCAGATGACGATGCCTTATCAGTGCTTATCATACTATCGGACATCGGGCCATCTATTCCTTTATCTTTGTCACTGCTTATAGGTTTTTCAATGGCTTCGTTCTGCATCTTTTGCTCTTTTATTATTTCGAGAGTTCTCCTGGAATTTAAAAAAATATTTTTTGGTTTTTTAATGCTAATTGCTATTTTCAAAGGCTATCTGTAGCAAATTAGTTGTAAATTACAATTTTTTGCTGATTGGTCAAAAGTGATATGAAACTGTATGCATAGATGTTTTGTTTTATGAATCAAGGTAGCCATAATTAAATTTGTCTTTCAAACAAACAGGTCTGTTGGTGATTCACCCTCCTATCATTAAGTGGAAACCTGGTAAAAATTAATCTCGTCTGATTAACTAAAATGATAATTAATAGTGATAAATAATTTAACAAATGATGAGTGCGCTTTAAAGAAAAGTATGCATATTTTTGTTCAAAAATCATCAATTATTCATTTCGAATCAAGTAATAAATGAGAAAAAAATTAGACAAACTTGAGAGCCAAATTTTTGCCACCACTCGAACCAGAGACCAAAATTTCATCGCTACTGCCACTAAATCTACTGAAATATTGCTGTTATAATTTAAAGTAATAATTGTGCTGCTTCTAAAAATTTTCTTAATATATGAAACTATATCTTGATTCATGGGTAAAGAATATTTATTTATTCTCGAGGATTATGATTCTCATTTGGCCGACTATTAAGAACCAATATTCATTTTATGGTGCGCTGAAACATTTTTTCTCTTATATTTTAGGTCAAAAACCACAATCCACCAATTTCATGCCCATATTTTATTTGAGGCTTAAAATGAAATTTAGTAATATTCTTAAGGATGCATGAAACTATCACAATTACCAGTGTTATGAAAATCCAACAAAGCAATATGTCGATGAAACGAAAAAAATTTTTTAACCTCTTTTCCAGATTAACTAATTAAATAACTGATAAATAATTAAATAATTTAATGAATTTACATAAAGGCCTAATTAAAATTCGTTTATATAGAAAATGATAAAATAAAAATACCTGAAATTATTTGACCAATAGGCTAGCATAAACATAGCAATAAGCAGAATAAATCCGATTGGTATCAAAGCTATATTCATAAATTCAGTAATAGCGTCAAAACGGGGAAATTTCTCATAGCTCATAAGATGCCAACCTAATCGCCTTGAAATTTCCGGCGCATATCTTTGTAGAATATCTGCTTATAATCAAATATAAAATTAAAAATAAATCAAATATTGAAAAACAGAGTCTTAAGATTAAAGGAAATATTCCAAAGCTTTTTACGCCTCTTTTCATAGCCTTTGGTCATTATTGGATACAATGGAATTATTGCCTCATTATAAAAAAATCTGGAATTTTCAATAAACTGGAATTTTTTGATAGATTTTCATGGCATTTTTGCAAAAACAGCCAAATGCTTGACCAATGGCCTGAGTTTTCATTTTTCATTGAAACCTTTCATTACTCTAACGCAGTCTTATTTGTTGCCAAGATTTTTGTGCAAATTATAAATATCCCACTGGAGAGAATTCGATTTGAAAGAAGAGGTTGTCTGAGCCGAATTAAAGGAACTGCATTATGCGGTAGGACAACCACAAATCGAAATTGTACTGCTCCATAATCCCTTCGCGGATATCCATCTAATAATACAATTTGTTCCACAGCAAATATTACCCTAAAATTTCTTTTCACATCTTGTGCATTTGTTTGAAAAAATGCAGTTTCCACAAAAAATGGATAGAAACAGTGAAGCAACTGAAAAACCGAAACTGAATTTTCCAGATCAAGAAATAGCGGAAAAACACCTTACATATCTTAATTATCAACAATACACCACCTTCACTGCTTTCTTTGACTAGCGGGATCAGCGCCTAAACTTCGCCACCATACGAGTGAATTGCACCCATGGACCAATGCGCGCAACAACGAAACACTCGCCGCTGCGATAGTGCGCAAATTATTCGCGGTACCTTAGCACGGTGCAGATCACTCACCTCAGTGAATGGATTTGATATCATCATATCCCTACGTCTTCGTAATGTGTTTGTGGAACTGTGCAAAATGTGGAAATTTTGAGCAGTTCAAACAGAGAAACAGAGAGAATATAAATTTCTCTGTTCATCATGAATTGTAATGAATTTTAATGTAGTAAATATTATCAAATTTTCATTGCAATTAAAAGAATTACTGAATAAAATAATTTAAAAATTCAAATAATTAATCCTAAAAAAAATAATTTATGTCCGACAAATAATTTTATTTGCCATTAATTGGAAAGTGAATTGGAGAGAGAGAGAAGAACATAAAAATTTTTCACATATATATTTACAGCGACAATTATCTAAAATTTGCGTTCATCCTTAATTTTCCTGTTGCTCCAAAGTTGTCGTCTTTCATCTATCTTTTATTTTTTTGCAGTGTAAAAAATTTTGCTTGCTTGAACTGATAATTTAACTCATTGGCTATTAAAAATTTTACTATGCTACCCTTTAAAAAGGCACTTTAAAAAAGTGGAAAAATTTTGATGAAATTCTTCAAAGTTATTGAAAAAGTTATTTTTTCCTAAATATTATTGAAGATTTTGTAAGCTATTTTCTCTATTTGGTCCAAACATTTCGATGTTTATCGTATTAAAAATAAAAAATTGAAATTTTCCAGCACCTTAACAAGTTATAATTAAATATCATTGCTATGAACACCATAGAAATCGCTTTGAATCGAAGAAATTCAGTGCGAGCTTAACGGGAATCCGCGGATCCTATTTTGAAAGCTGATAATTTAAGCAATCCATTACTCATTTATATTATCACCGTGCAAATGAATTTAAAAAAAAAAGTTACATTTGCAATCAATTTCATTTTATTTCGAATTATCTAAACGGTCGTAACGAGGAAAAATCCCACAACATTGGCTAAGCATTACTAGCTTCTAGCTGCATCGATATAACTGAGGATAAAGGATTAATAATTTCAAAACTTTCTTACTTTCTAGATCAACTAAAATCTCAGCTTAAATAAAAACTGAAATAAAAAAATTTCTGCTTTTTTCCTATGATTAGCAACAAATGTTCGCGAACATTCATATAAAATATATTTGAAAATATTGCAGAAAACTCAAATTTTTAAAATGGCAATTTTTAATAGGAAATATCTGAATAGCTCGCTTATTATAGCGAATTCCATTTAAGGACCAATATAGATAACAGCATCAATACAGACTTTGAAGAAGCATCGTATAATAGAACTCCACAGAGGTATTTAATGATCAGGGACCTTTAAATGAATTCCCAGTGTCACCATTTTTTCACGCCCAATGATAGGCATACTCTATCAAGGATAGTAATAAAATCCGCGCTTTTTCATGCCTATTCGAAACAAAACACCAGTAATTCATCAAGTATTCTTTAAAACCTAGTGTAAAGGTCTGGTAATTTTAATAAAAAAAGAAATATAATGACGTACGGAGATTTGAGTAAACATGCTGTTGCATTACTGCAAAATTTGTTGATTGCCTTGATTAATGATGCCTTGAAAGGTTCAGTAAGTTTTTCAATGGTAACGTCAGCACAATATGCAAAGCGAATTCCTGAGGACCAATCGAGTAGTGCGAGTTCTTAAAATCATTTAACGTAAGCGAGCTAGTTTATCTTCATCGATCAAGACTTTAATTATTTTTTAATTTATCTATTTTATCGTCATGAAAGAGAAAAGTAAATAGTAAGAAAGTTCGAGAGCGAGATTTTATTTTTCAAATTATATTATAAAATTTTAGCTCAAATTTTATTTCAATGAGTTTCCAGAAAGTTTCCAGAAACTTTCCAGAAAAACACCTTTATAGACTCTCAAATAAAAGAAATTTTGAAACTAACCGTGAAGTTAAAGCGAATAAACAAGGCGATCACAATTTGAACTCTAACCATCAACTAAAATTATTTCATATTAATTTTGTCTTTAAAAAGATTACCTTGAGGTGATGGATCTCCGAATTCTTGAAATGCAGTCAATTCAGCATACGTAACAGTTATCAGCATCGAAATAAAATATTGTATCCATACGTTCATGGAATGACAACTAAATTCGTAAAATTGTTTAGTGAAAGAATCTCGCTTAAAATACAATTATGAATACGCCGAAACCTTCGAAGCAAAAGGAAGAGCTTGCTTGCTTTGACTTTAACGTAAAGGAATGGGAAGTGGCGTAGATTAGATTATAGTTTTGAGAGGCAAAGATTCGTGGACCCTTACTCTAACAAATTATTAGCAAATCATTAAAGAATTCATGTTGCGCTGTTGACCACCAATCTGTTCGTCAAATCTTCTATACCGTACTAATTAGCGGAGATAGCCGGAAATAACCAGGAATGGGGAGAATGTACTTCGTTATTTCTATTCGCTTTTATTAAATTAAATTTATGCATGGTTGGTACATTTATACAGAACTTCCATCGCTAAACGATACCTATCACTTATCAGCAAAAACTTTTCCAGTTTTTCGAATTCCACTTTGAGAAATATGGAAAAATTTTGAATATATAAAATAACTAATCCGATTTTTTGATTTTTCCATACTTCGCTTAATAAAAATAAAATAATGAAAAAAAGCATATAAAATTAGAGAATAATAATTTTTGCCTCGTTTTTTTATTGCTGAAATTATTCCTTTCAGTTAATTTCTAAGCTAATTTCGAAGAAATATTAAGTTTGCTGCTGCATTAATCGATCATAAAATCTATCCACAAAAATAACTGTAAATATTGAAAAATAAATTCAATTATGAAATATAAAAATATAATAAATATAATATGAAAAACAAAATCAAATAAAATATTAAGTGAAAAATTCATCAATCAGTCAACGTCTCAACTTCTTTCATTATTGCGAAAAGATTTTTGATTAAGTGTAATATGAGGAAAAGGCGCAATAGCGCGTATATCAGCAACAACGATAAAAATTTTATTAATGTATATTTATTCATTTATATACGGTAGGAGGAAATGCTTGAATGCAATCATCTTTATCATCTTTGTTATCATATCAGTTAACATCTATCAAATAATATAATTGCATAATAGACAACATAACATATCTTGCAACTTTAAAATATGAAAAGCAATAAGCATTTTAAAATAAAAAAAAAAAAAGATCAAAATGCAATATGCCAAACAAAAGCGATAATAATTGAGGATCTAAATGCCTTCACATTGTTAGGTGAAAATATTGACATAATAATAAAGAAATGATTTGGCTGTTTATTCTTATGCGAAAATTTTTATTTTCTAAGAATAGCCAATCCGTATGGGTAATGGATAACTCGCCAGAATTGACAATTTTCCAAGGGAACACTTATAATAGCCGTTAGTTTATCCAATAAGCCACTTCTTCTTCTTCCTCTAATAGCTTTCACCATTACTGGTTAGGCTGGTTACAAGGGTAAGACGCTTCCAAGCTGCGCGGTCTGATAATATCGCCAACAGCAATGAAAGCCATTCCTTTTTCCATCGTCTAAGTCCATATATTACTGGTCCACCTATACGTTTAAAAACTTTCCTGGCCGTATCATTCCCGGTCTTGACTGGCCCACTTCGTTTTTGATGCCAATCATCATACGGTTTAGCAAATAACGAAATAGTGCACCAGCTCCTGTGATGGACATGGAGAATGTGCCCTAAGGACGCTCTGTGATAACATTATTTATGCAGTATCCAATAAGCTACTCGATCATTCCCTTCCAATTTCATGGATCTCAACAAATTTAAGAAATTTCTATGAAGAGAGATAGTTGATTGAGATAGTTGAATAGTTGACGAATTCGGATGGTGCTGGCGCCTTATCTGTATCGCCAAATTAGGTCTTTGACAAAAAGTTTGCCCGCTTCGACGAAACAATGAGCAAACCTAGCCAGAAGATCTTTAAAGAATAAATGTTGGATTTATATGAATGATTTTTTATTTTATATATTAAGCTTTAAAAAAATTTTATGTGAACAACTGAACTACAAAATAACAAAACACTTCGATTTTGATTGAGGGTTAAAGCGAAATGCCAAAGTGCATTATTTAATTAGATTTATGTTGATCGAGTCGAAATTAATCTATAGAATCGATTTATTTTTCATTAATTTATTTATTATTAATTATTTTTTATTAATTTCTTCACTCTAAATTTCCAAAATAAATTTTTTTTTCTTAATTTCACGGTTTTCATTTGTTATTTTTTTCCAATTTTTATTAGTTCCTATGAATTTTCTTTTCAATGATTTATGTTAAAACTCAAATTTTTCGTCGAAAATATTTTAAATTTAGTTATTATCATTGTTATCATAATTGTTATCATTATTATTATGATCATTATTATTACCATTATTATTATTAATATTATTATTATTGGATAAATTCGTTTTAAATTTACGATTGCATTTGTTAAATTTGTTAAGATAAATTGATGATTGTGATAGCGAAGCATTCGAAAGCATTTACTGTATTTTGGAGTGTTTGTCTTGAACAAAGGCTAACGCAGTTGCGTTCGCATGAATCCATAGAAATAACCAAAATGGAATTTTCGATAGCCATTCACTTCGCCGAAGAATTCTTTTAAATTTTAGATTTATGATCGCGATCTACGAACGTAATTTTTTAGTCAAATAAAATTATATTATTAATTAAGTGAAAACTAAATGCTATATGGTTGAAATTTTTGCAAAAAAAAAAGGAAACATTTCTCGAATAGTAAAATTCGAAGAATTTTCTTCTATTCCGAGTTAAAATCGACAAGCAGCAGTTAACTAACTGAAAGCTTAACAACCAATAGTAATATTATATCTTTGGTGTCTTCTATGATTGCATTATCATCATATCATATCATATCAAGAAAAGGGATAGACGACAGTTGTTACGAGATAATAAGCGATTCTTACCTCGAAAAATAATTTGTCTTTTGTTGTATTGATCGAACTATAGTAAACAACAGCTTAAATTATAATGTTTAAATATTTTTATTTTTCAAAATTTTCAAAGAATTATCATAAAACGATCAAATAGTTTCTTTATCCGTCCTATTTTTATCATCAATGATCTATTATCAAAGTTTTATTATCGGTGGTTTATTATCAATGCTTCCTTCCTTCATCCAACTATAAAAAATTTTCAAAAATTCATTCACTTATGTCCTATTTATTTATTTACTTACTTAACATTATTTCATTCGCGAATTTTTAATATAAAAATTGTCTTATTTATTTAAATCTTTAGTTAAACAGTATTTTAGATTGGCATCGTTCGCTTCAAAATAACAAAAAACAATGAAAATAGTGATTGAATGGTGATTTGAGGAAAAGCATAAAATTACTTTTTATCATATCGTCAATATCAAAAATTTTTTCGCTCAAAAACCATTCTTATTACACTGATTAACTGTTACGGTAGCCACAGATATAATAGTTTTGAATAATTTCAACTTCCTTTGAAAATAAGTTAAAAAAAAACCATAAAATAACTATACTAGATCATTAGCAAATTTATTCTGACAGCATTGGTGATAATAATAAAAAATTAAATTCTCATTTTAGTTCTACAGGCAGGCCATCTTCAATAATTTCAGTTTAGTTGACGAAAACTATGCCAATAAAATGAAAATCATAAATTGTTGAAATATTTGCATCTTATCAATTTGTTAAATTTCTTTAAAAAAATTCTTAAATTTTTAATTTTTTAATGAAAGAAAATTTTGAAGAGATTTCGTACTTTTTCAACTATCAATTTTTTCATACTTTTTTCACCTCTAATTCGCCAGTTGAAATCATAGTGAATTTCACTCGGCGCCATAACTGTTGAAAAAATCAATTTATAATTTATTGAAAAGAAATCTAAAACATCTATTTTCTGGATGAATATAATTTTTTTATATTTTTTATTTCTTTAGGAAAACACTCACAATTACTGGTTCGACTCGCTTCGCTGGTTTGTCGGATCAGACAAATTTCTCAGGGAAGTGCCCCTTGGCAATAGAAGTACAGTAAATTGCCAGCATCACATGGATTCAATAAATATTGTACAATAAATAATACTTAATAATATGACAAAAGCATAATTATCGTCGAAGAAAAGGAATCTTTTTGCTTTTGGTCTATCATCACGAAATGATCATAGCTAATACCAAATTACTGGTAAAAGTAATAGCTTTCTCATTTGTTTTCTAAAAATAGAATTGTATAATTGTATAAAATCAATTTTGTGATAAGAAAATTGTTAAATAATTGTAATTGATTTTATGCTGAAGCTAGTCTTCCAGTTCTTATTCGTGGTACGATATAAAGAAAAATGATTACTGAAAGCAATTTGCTTAGTTTTGTTTCAAAGTGCTTCCCGAATTCTGGCTAGCTTCATCAATTGTTCAGAATTTTTCTCAGGAACTTATTTAGAGATAGAAGCTAGGTTTATATGAATTACATTCACAAACGCACAATATGTTACAAATGCTTGCTTAAAGCTATCGGGTGGATGAAAGCTCTTGCATAGAATTCAGTTAGTAATTATGAGCTAAAAGCAATATTGAAGTTTTGGGGATTGAATTTCTGGCATTGAACCACTTTTTTTATCAGTGAAAATTGGCAAAAAAATGAAAATACTTCGAAAATTATTGAAAATAATGCAATCTTTATTATATAAATTTTTTTTAAACATGAAATGTTGGCAAATTCTGACCTAATTTTTCTCATTTCAGAAAAAGATAACTAAGAAGGGGAAAAATACTTCCAAATAATTTTAAAAAAAAGTAGTGGGCGCTTTAAATTTCTGGTTAACCTGGTAGAACACTATTTTGAAGAATTTTTATGAGGAAATGACAAAAGGTGATATTTTATCAGGAAATGACAAAAGGCAAAGATAGGTTGCCACTAAGACTCGAATTCTTTAATAATATTTTATTCCTGTCGGGCAATAAATCCTTGCTTCTCAATTACGATAATCTGAACCATTATTTATTTGATTATTCTTTAGAAGAAATAAATGAAAATTGATGAAACAGCTGAAACTATTTCAATTCAGATAAAATCGAAATGATAAGATATAAACCATATTTTTTTGCCTCTAACCTTTCTATCACTTTCTAATAAATTTGCCACTTTTTGCCACTTAGAACTTTTCGAACTCTCCGGCCATTGATTTTAAAATCATGAATTTGTGAATATATCTTAAAAACAATATAAGCGACTATTTTCGCTTATATCAAAACGGTTTAAGCAATACTTCTAATACAAATCTGTTATATACTATAAAATAATTGATTTCTGAAGGGGAGAATGATTATTGACTCATATTGTTTCCAGCCAACTATTTCTATTTTTCGACAGGATTAAATGCTGGTAAGAGTGAAATTTTGCTGATGCAAGGGATCCATCTGTATTTCAAGAAGCAAAACTGTTTCATGTTGTAAGATATCAGCGGAACCAGTCGAAGAAATAATGAATGCTATTAGACAAATGCGAACTGTTGCCTTTATCCATCTGGTGCGATGCAGATTACTGGACGAAAAAAGTAGAAGTTTTTGTTGAAGTGTGAAATTTGAATAAATGAAAATCTAAAAATGAAGTTACTAAATATTGGAAATGCTTTTAGGTAACCGAGTAATCTGATTTCTGATAAGCGATCTTTAGAGATAAATTTTTAAAAAAATTTTTAGAAAAAAAGTTCCCTTAAAAGTTTGCCATGGCCATCGATTGATATAATCAACATCGCAAAATTAGCTGGATTTTTCTCATGCAAGCATCATTGCATTTTCCTAAATTGTGTGAAAAAAATGAAAAATAAAGGCTTATTCTTTCGAAAAGAAGTTTATCTATATTATTGCAGTAATATTTTTGTCCTTTTCTCAGCCATATTTGCCCATTTGGCTTATAATATATATGAAAGGCTTTTTTCCAGTACAAATCTTCTTCTTCTAACAATGCTCATCATTTTCGATTTTTAATTTCAGTGATGCTGCCGAATTAAATTTTACCAGCGAATCGCTTGGAGATAGGCATATAGATGATTCTATAGAGACGCCTGCATTTCAAAAGATAGGTAGACAAATTGTTTGTTTCCTTAAACAAAATTCTCTCAAATATAATTGGTATCACTGTGCCAATGCTGTGGCTAGAGGCCATAGCAAAAGAAGATCCGAGAAAGCAGATGGTTTTAGGGAAATGGAACTCAGGCTAATAGTGCAGTAATAAATTTCTCGTTAACGTGGTGGTTCAAATATTGAACCTATGTCAAAATCAATATAAATGTTAATATCAGTTCGGCTATTTTTATTTCCGGGACTTTATAAAAATGAAACTTGGTTCATGATTAGTCCATATGTCAATGCTTATAACAAATTGGAGAATAAACTAAATATGAGACCATGGAAGTCGAATATTTTTTGTATTGCAGAACTGAAAGGATTTAATCTCAGATGAAGATGAATTCACATCAATTAGAGTTTTAATGGTCTGAAATAGTTCCATTTCCGGAAGTGAAAATTTATGATCTTAACGATATTTGCATAATTTTTTTTTTTTTTTTTACGTATAAAAAAAGCCACAAATTCGAAAATGCGATTATTAAAAACTTCAGTGAAAAATTTTAGCATCGAAGTGTTATTTTTTTAATTCGTTTTTTTAGGATTGTTTGGAGGATTTTATGTGAAACGGTGGGTTAAATCAACATTATTAAAGCAATTTATGCAGCTTAGTCAAATAAAGAAGAAGTAAAATTATTGGACAACAAATTTCAAGAAAATTGAAAATCCATTTTTAATCCATCAGTACGAAGAAATAAACCAAAAGATCGGATTAATTTATAATAAACATTATTCAAATTAATTTGTAAATTTTTCCTCTTTCTTCAAATAGCTTTCGTCATCATGAGGCTGGCTCGACCGATCACAACGATAAGGCGTTTCCAGGCCACTCAATCAGATACCACAACTTGAGAGTACGAAAAACCACTCCTTCAATCGTCTAGGCTCATATTATATAAATCACTAGGCCACCTATATCTTTGAAATTTCTCCTGGTTGTATCGGTCAAAGCCTTGACTCGTTCTCGTTCTCCTCATTCATCAATCATAACACTTTGCAGAGCGAGATATGCATCAATTCCTGCGATGAACGGTTAATCTAACTAGTTAAACAAGCAGATGAAATAAAAATCCTGAGAACAAGTGTCGAATAAATCAAAAATCTGACATATTCTTTTTGCCAGACGGTTTTAAAAATTTATTAAACCGCAAAAGTTCAAGATGAAGGGCGAATGCAAAAACTTTATGCCATAGAATGAACTTTATGTGTTCAAATGAACCTTCTTTTTTTCATATTTTTGTCCATTTCATTCCCATATTGCATTATTAGCTCCCTTAATTTATAAAATTTATAAATTCATAAATTTAATGAGTGCGTTAAATCAACCCTTTAAAATTGAATTGGCTTAAATGAATTGAGCCAAAAAAAGAACGCCTTAATGGAAATTTTTTCAAATCTTCTGCTTTAATTGCTGAAATGATTAATGAAAGAAATCACGATAGGCCGATATTATTTCTTACATATGGAAAATCCACTAAAAAAAAAAGAATTACGCGAAAATTTGCAAATGAATAAGAAAAATCATTGAGTTAAGTTGATTGAAAATCCTAATTTGTACGAAAAATTTTAAATAAAAATCATAATATTCATAATATTTGCAATGATAAAATGGCCAATAAAGATAGTTTAAAATAGCAAAGGAATGAAAATGATTGCTTTCAATTACTGTTGAATGTACCATTGATTATGTTGCGATGCATGAGCATTCAAGCCATAAAGTGGAAATAAGACGGGTATAAATTGCTAAAATCTGAAAGACACATCATTAAAATATTAAAGCATATTAATATTAATATTGTGTTGACTTTTATAAAGTGAATGAACCGTGGATATGGACAATCGTAAACCTATGAGGTACTAACTGGTTGAATTTGACTTTTATCTCTGTGCTACGAATGCTGTGGAAAGATTCAAGTGAATTTTTTCGATAGGAATTTGATTTTTGAAAATGCATTGGTTTAATAGAACCAAAAAAACACCTATATTATTAAAAGCTAATCGAAATTTATTTGCAAGTCATTCTCTTTCAAGTCTTTCGTAATCGTGTCACACTGATAATCAGTACAACTGATCAGTACAATTGACCAAATCAAAAGTATTGCGTGCTTTTCGAAGAAAATTATTCATATATTCATTTCACGCTTTAAAAAATTTGCATTTGTACTGAATAAGCACTATGAATAAAACTAAAATATAATTTCTAAGATTTTGCTGTATTATTGCATTTCTTGGATAGAAGAGGGTCGATCGATACGTTTTCATACATCCACCATTTCAATTCCATTTTATTGATATTTGAGAATTTGGTTACTTGCATGGTTCTCCGTTTCTCCGCTGAAAGGAGACCACTGAATTTAGATTTGTTTGCTTTGCAATTATTGTGTCAACCGAGAATGACTAACGATTTGTTCTAGTAATGTAATTCATATTGGCCGAATTCTATGCTATTTTGATAATGTGTGGTTATCTGTTGAAACAGTAGGGCAAAAAGATTGAACGGAAACCATCCCATCCTTACTGGAAAGCAATTTTTGTTTATAATTTTTTTTTTAATGGTTCCATCTATATTTTCATTTAAAATCAACATCTAAAATCATTTGTGGTTTTCCTGGATCTTTTCTTATTAGAATATATCTGAAATCTTTGGAAACAATAAAAGCAAAAGGAAAAAATGTTTAAGATACACGATGTTTCTTTTGTAGGATGATGATAAATGATGAAGAATATTTCTTGATTTGTAGCGAAGGAGCGAATCGTAACCGATATTCTTCGAAAAATATTAACATTTCATCGAACCCGCTAAGTACTTTGCATATGGCTTTGAGAACTCGCAAAGAATTGAAGAACTTTGCTTAAATTAAGCTTAACTTGGCTTGGATTGAGATTAATCTTCAGGCTGCTGCTCCACTTAATGCCAAACTTCCCGAAGCCGAGTATTCTTTGCATATTTTTTTATATGCTTCTTTATAGTCTTCTTTACTCTTATAACAAAAAAAAAATTGCAGAAAATTAGGAAATTTAACCGCTAAGAGAATTGATTATGACGATTGCTTATTTAATAAATATTGTATTCAATAAATTAATTATAAATCATTTTGGCTCATAACGTAATAAATAATCGAAAAATTTTATTTAAATTTACAATATTTAGAAATTTCGCTTTATTTAATCGATTCTTCTAAAAATAGCCGAAATGCATTTCAGTTTTTATTTTCATTTTAAATCTAAAATTTATATTTAATTGTCTTTCTTGCACTCGTAAAGCTTTTTTTTCAATAAATTTACTAATAAAATTTTCGACAAGAAATCAAATTTCGCAAATCGACTAATTCTTCATTTCTCCCAATTTTCTTCCTTTTTATAAACACAAAAAGTGATTAAAATATAAATCTTTTCAAAATTTCCTTTTTTAATTTAATATATTTTAATATCTATCGATTAATTTTTCAATTCGATTAACAATTAACAATTAATTTGATTTAAAAAAAAAAAAGTTTTATGGCGAAAAAAATTGTCGCCTTCAAATCTTTTTTATCGCATTTATCTTTTCAACTTAAATAATTATTTTTATTCAAAAACTTAATTTTAATTTTGTAGTAGCGAAAGAGCGAATCGTAACCGATATGCGTCTTCGAAAAATATTAACATTTCAACGAACCATTTCATCGAAAAAATTTTAAAATTTTAAAATTAATAGCTGAAATGATTGTTGAAAAATAGCTGCGGAAAAAATTGGTAGAAGGGCCTTTAATAGGCTCGCATTTCCATCTTCTATTGCGCTCTCTATTAGACCTTTCAGGCAGAAAGTAAACGAAGAAAGAGAGAAATAAAGAGATATCGACGGGTTTTTAGCATCCAACTAAATTTTACATTAAATTATTTACGCTTATCAAATATAAAAAATCGAATCTATGTTGACTTTAACCTTAGGCAAAATAGCGATCATTTATTATTATTCGATCTCAGTTATTTCTCATTTTGAAATAGGCATATTTCTATTTTGGCAAATTTTTCAGTTTTCTTCGTCATGCAATTTCTTATTAATTATGATAATTTTAATTTGCATAACAGATTATTTGTATCGTTTTATTTAACAACTACCATAGTTATTTTTCATTTTTTCTATATCTTTTTTGTGAGTTGATGAGTTTTTTTTTCTATTTTTCTAGTCAATTTCAGTTTTTATACTTTTTTTTCTATCGGAAATTTAAATTATTTAAATATTTGTTGGCGAAAAAAGGAAAGAATACCGTTGAAATGCGATAAGATTTTTTCGCAATTGTTATAAATAAAATTTCATTTTGTTATTAAAAATTCTCGTATATATTATTATTTATTTTGAATTTGTTATATTTTAGAAATATTCCCTATTAAAATTTTCGTTTTCCTAGGAAAATAATAAAATTATAGAGGCATTAAAGGAAAAAAGCAAATAATGTGGAAGTGTCAAAAATATTGAGTTTTTGCTTCATAATTTATTTAAAATGGCAATATTGACTGGAAAAAGTTGATATAAATGCGAGGATTTCTTTGTTTTTTGGTACATTCAACCAAAATATATAAAATTCTAATTCGATTAAGGCGAAAGGAAATTTTCGAATCATCATTGATTATCTGTTTAGTTCGGATTTGGCTGATTATACTGGTTGAGACTTCGTTTACAAAAAGTCCTTCGTGGATAGAAGTACAGATGTTTCTGAGCATAACTCGTATTTCATTTTAATCATAGGCTTCGCTGCCATTAAGGCGCGGAAATTGAGTCTAAATGGCTCCATTTTAGTCGAACCACTCTTGGCCATTTTGTCTAATGGTTCTCCATTCATTGTATACCAAAATCCTGAGAAAAAGCAATTAAAGGCATCGATTAGTGCTATCGAATCAATAAATTCTTATGCATGAAAAGTTTTGGGCAATATACATTCTGGATAGATGTCTTTAAGTTTTCCTTTTATGAATCGCCTAATTTCAAAAGAGTCGAAGAGTTGTTGCCTTATCTATAATCGGGAATCTATAAAATTTTCCCCTTTTTTCCCCTCGAGAATATATTTTATAATGAAACGCTGATAAGTTTTCTGCGTGATTAATATAATTGCTAAAAGTTAAAGTCCACTCGAAATTTCATTCTTTAATATGTCAAAATGCTTTGGCTAAAAGAGTATTCATCGAATATATAATATAATATAATATATATATAATATTCATCGATAAATAGAAATATTGCTAGGATTTTTCAGTTGAATTAGCCAAATTTAGTTTTTTTTTTTAAAGAACCCTCGCCATTACTTGTTAAACTCTCTCCACTGGCTTGTCGCATTGGGCAATATGCCAGGGAGCCCTTGGCGATAGAAATACAGGTGAGTCGCCAACATCACCCGGATTTTTTTACTGGTTTACTCCTGTGGGGAATCGAGCCTCAGCATCGGCGCTCTAAATTGAGTAAGAATCCACTGAGCCATTCTATCCCCTGGCTAAATGTAGTGGCACCGATTTATGATTAATTCATATTTAATACTTCATCGATTTAAGTAAGATGTTTTGTTGCTATTTTTTCCAGTATTAGTTTAACTGATTCTACCGATAATTGAATGAAACAAATGAATCGCTAAGGGACAGAGACATAAATGCCTAGCATCTGCTCTGAGTTCAATTTTTAGACATATTAATCCAGTCAAGGGCATGAAACCTACGCTTATCATCTCCTCCCTCTCCTTTTCTCTCTCAAGCAGTCACCACAGCAACCAAAGTTTGAAGTTTTCTCATTAGCGATTTCTATTATTTAAATTCATTTCTTCTGTAAACAGAAATAATTTCTTTGTGATAAATTTTTACGCGTGATTAAGCGGAAGGATTTTTTCTTTGAAGAATAACTACAGATGCAGAATTAATTGAATCTATTTCTCTTCGTTTTAGGTTATAAAAATCTTCAAATTAGTTAAAAAAGTGAATTTGTGGAAAATATTAGTTTCGCCTCACACAAAAAACACTAACAAACCACTGAGTCATCCTAAACCTTTCATTATTACTAGTATCGTCGTTGATATTATTTTAATTATTAATTATTTATTTCTTTATTAATTTTCTTTATTAATTATTATTATTAATTAATATTAATATAAAATAATAACATTAATTTTATTAAATATTAAGATTTACATATTTTTATAAAGGTATTTTTAATAATAGTTTCAGTAAGTGTAATAACGAAATATTTCATTGTCTGCCTAGTACTTTAAAATTTATTTTATTTATTTTATTAATACTTAATGACTGAATTTTACTATTCTTTAAATATTCTCGCATAAACATTTGTTCAAATTTTTATTTTAACTTAATCGTATTACGATTTTCGAGTTGTGTATTGGTGCATTTGGTGTAGAGGACTTTTCCTCGGTCCCTAAATGTCTAAACGAACCAAATCAGCAATAATGCTGGTTGCTGGTTGACGATATATAAGATTTGAATTTGGTGAATTTATTGAATGCAGTGAATCAAATTTGATGAGATTTCATGTTTTTAGTCGATCTCGAACGCATTTCTATTTGTTTCGCAAAATTTCATTAACATTTTTATTATTATTAATTTTTTTTTTTATTTACGACTATTCATAACGCATTTATTAACAATTTTTAATTTAATTTAATGAACAATTTTCATATTTTTTATTTCATAATATTGATCGTTTCTTTCTTTTTTAGTATTTTATTTTTCGAAAGAAAAAAATGAAAATTTCTATTTTCCATACATTTCCATGTGAATGCTTCATTTAATTCCAGCTAATGAAAAAAAAAATTTATTAAATTGTTAAGTTGGCATCGATTTTAAAAGACAAAAAAAAAGCGATTCGCATTTGTCGAATGATAGATTTTTTCAAAGTTGATTCGTTTATTATACTGGTTATTTCGAGTTAATAATAATAATAATAAATAATACAAAGCATTCTGCCTCTTTTTTGCCCACTAAGTAAGCTAATTCGTGGTACCATTTTCGAGTTGTGTTGAGTTGTTGCATTTGCAAAGGATTTATCAGCCTTATCCTCCATCGCTATATGGAATGGGCGAAGCGAAAGCTTATCACATAAAGCTTATCTCATTGTGAATTCAATGATTAGTAATGGTAGTGATTAGTAAATCGAGAAAAATAAAAATTCTGCATGAACCAGTTAATAATTCTTCTTTAATCACATTAATTATGATTATTTTATTGAATTAGCGATTTATTAAAAAAAGGTATTTTATATCAAAAAGATTTAAATTTAAATTCGATTTTAATTTAAAAGTTCCAAGACTATTTTCGATTGAAAAATATTCTTCGATAATCGCTATAATTTTTTTTCATCTATTAACGATATTCATTTTCGACATTTTTGAACCGACTAGCTCAAACCGCTAAAGTAAAGCGCTTTTGGCCAAAAAGTTAGTTACTCAGAAGAAAATAAGTATAAATGGATTCGCAACACTACAAATTTTAACTTTTAACAATATGATGTGAATTGTTGAATTTAGTTAGTTTCCCACTCGTCTGCCTCATTATTCCTATATTCCTATATAGCGACAATTTTCAAACCGAAGCGCAAATTATAGCTTTTTATTGCAAAAATTTACTATTTTCATTTTCTATTAAGGATTATGTTCTATAAATATTTTCTATTCATTTTTGAATTTTCGCTTTTTTGATGTTTTAACGGCGAACTTTGCTTTAGCATTCCGAGCATTTGCCTTTGAAAACTTCGAGCATTCAGTACGAAATGAAAAAATTACCTTCGAACAGATTGCTAATCTCTTATTTCATTGCAAAAAAGCCAAATAAAAAAAATAATTAATTTACTATTCATCTCTTGTCAAACGCAAATAAAGAAGAAATAAATTCGAATAATTTTTTGCTGAAAGATTTTTTTCGGCGAAAAAATTCTTGGAGATTTCGGTTTCCAGAAACTAACGAGTTTTTCCCCAAGAATGAATATGCCAATTATTGGCATTGACTCCGATGGATTTCTTTTAAAATTTTGAACTTCGTTTCGAAATTCAATTAGCAAAGTTATCGCATTTTTGTCTCGAAAATCTCGAAAAATATATTGATTACCAGACGAGTCTAAATATACGTTTTTCTCGAATGAATTTTGTGAATTCACCTAAAATACATTTCCAAAATTTTTATCTTTCGAATGCCAGTTGTACCGATTGTTAATCACCAAGTGAGGGTGTCTGAAGTGAGTCCGTAGGAATCACTTGGAAAAACGAGCCTAAGTGGAAGCACCTATACAATATTTCATTATTAATGGTATGTTTACCTCCAAGAAAATCAGTCAAGCCCTTGCTAGTCGACCTCTGTGATATTCGGCTCAACCATTGCCTTCTCGAATTTTATTTCTCTCACTCCATAAAATTTTCATTTCGATCAGATCAGAATTATCAAAAAATTCGTAAAAATTCTTAAGTTGGAAAATGTGGCGTAATAATTGGCTAATTGGCTGTCTATTAGTGATTTTGCTTCTCCTTCTTTATCAAATTACTTCCATCGAGAGCAATCGAATTAGTTAATATTTATTTATGAATTTGGTTAACTGGTCAACTGGGTAACCTCGAGCTCGTACTTGCATCAGTTGCTTGTTTATTCTACAAAATTTTATTACTAATGCAATACAGTTTTGCCTACAACATGTTTCTTCGGAGCAATCATTTCACTATCTATTTATCTCATATTAAATGAAATATATTTATCTTCTTTATATGGCAACTAACAATTAGAAATTAGAATGCAATAGAATGTTGTAATATTATCAGTTTGATAATCAAAAGTCGAAGTACAGCTGTTAAAAATTATGATTTTTGATGATAATTCTTCTAAGAGCAATGAATATTTCATTTATGTTAATGGAATAGCTTTTTTTTTTGCAATTTTCGATAGAAACAAATGAAACAATTGTCTGCTTCATTTTTTCAAGGTATTATGCTTATTTGGTATTAAATGCGAGGGAATGGGGCGAAGATGGTCGAGTGGTATGTCTCCTAAGGTTAAACGAGGTTCGATTCTTGTCTCTTGAGAATAAAGTTGTCATTAAAGATGGGATAGTGATCGTGAAGATCAGAGATTTTATCCTTTATGACGAAGGATTTTCGTCCTAATAACCGATGGAACTAGCAAAATCGATAATGTTGAAATAGAGATAAAAAAAAACAGCAATTTCCAGTGACTATTTTTATTGCTTATTTGTTTAAAATTGCTTAATTTAATATTTTAGAAAAATGAAGCAGTTTTATGTAACTCAATCGCTTTATCACATTTGTTTTAAATATCCTTTAAAAAAAATGAAAACTTTTAATATATACTTTTCATCAGTATTCACTTAATGAGGAATAACAATGTAGCTAAGAGTGAATGTGAATCGCATAAATTTTATCCTTGTTTCAAAAATTAATGAAAATCATTCCAAATATTATGGTCCTATTTATATTCCCGACAAAGTAGGTCGTGCTTGGAACCCACCTATACCCTTCTCCCTCCACTCCAGGTTGTGCTAATTATTTCTAAATAGTAACAAAAAGTCGGTGTGTGGATAACATACTTATTCACATACTTACACATACTTTTTCACATACTTTTTTTCTTAGTAAAAAAATAGCGTTATTTCCGTAATTTGCATAATTAAAGACTCATTATATTTGAATTAACACACCGTTAATTGAACGTCAAATATAGAGTATAACTAAGAAATTTTAGTGATAGGTTTTAGACAAAAACATTAGGAAAAATAATTTAACGGACAAAGAATATCCATTTTTTTTTCTTATTATAATAAATAGTCACATGAAAATTATGAAAATTATGCTTTATTATTTTTGCGGATTATAAAGGAAAAATAATATTATTTTAACTGACAAATATATAAAGTTTGTGAAAATATGAAATCGAAATTGAAATAGAAAATTCTTAGAGCTTGATGCCAGCAATTTGATTACTAGCAGGCAGTTGGCTAATGCAATCAATCGAAAGGGAGGAAGGCATCTGACGTTGGCTATTGCTTGCTAGTGCTTTCTCATTATTCCTCTTATTCGTTAAGAAATAATCTCAAACCAATACTGACTGAGAAATAAGCAACTTTTTCCATTTGAAATTCGTTAAAATTTTCTTTTTTTATGTTTCATTAGTGGCGATAAGATTTTTTTTTATTTATTTAAAATATATTTTCATACAAAATTATACTGATAAGAGTGATAATCGAGTTGATAATGGTTTAGATTATCATAATTTTCAACAGGTGATGTGCAAACCTATCATCGAAAAATTAATATGTTATTAGCGATTCATCTTATTTTTGTTGCCAAGTGTTTCCACAAGCAGCCAATGGAACGAGTTCAAATTTCTCTAGAAATTTGGATTTTTTTATATTTGCGAGGAATAGAATAGCTTAGTGGATTGTGGATTGTTGCCCAGTTCGGAGCGAAGATGCTAAAGCTTCACTTCCGGCAGGAATAAACCTGTCTAAAAATCTGGATGATTTCGGCCACTCACCTTTATTTCTATCACCAAAAGACTCCTTGATATATTAATTTAGTGCGACAAGCCAGCTGAGCTATCAGTAATGGTAAATTTAACCAGTAATGGTGAGGTCTTTTAAAAAAAAAAATAAGTATTTGGTGAATTATAAAACTATAAACCAAACTCTGTAAAAAGATAAAAAGTTTCAAAAAGATGAAACCGTTGAAATTCCTCTCGACATGCGTGAAATATAAATTCTCTTTAAATTATCTCTTTAAATATTCAGTTCGCCAACTTTCTTCGGCACTTCTTACTTATGGCTTTGCGGTCTGCAGATTGGTTTTCTCTATGGTCAGTTAGGTGAATTGTATCACCGCACTATTTTATTTGCCTCCAGCAAGATTTAGAAATCTAACCAATCTATGATACTTTACCTGTGTTATATTATAATATTCTTATTTATTTTCATTTTCATAGCCATTTTTTCATTTATCATGTTTTATAGAAAATAACAAAAGATGTAAGAAATGTGATCATTAGCAATATGAAAGTTTAAAAAGTCTTCTTTTTAATTTGTAATGATTTATTAATGGGTTTCGCTAAACCATTGTATTATGTGCGATTGAATAAAGCTTAGATTTCGTTAAATATTCGTTTTCATTGTTCTTATTGTTGTGTTATGTGCAAATGGCTAATATTCACCACAATGTTTCGCTAATTATTAGCAATTTTGCTAGAGAACCACTTTGAGGGGAAAAAAGCTGCACCATATAACAGCACCATTTGGATTCTATCGTCAACGAAAATTGAACCAATATACTCGAAGAAACGAAGAAATCTATGCAAAATCCACTCGATTATTCAGCTACCCATTATATACCATTAAAATTATGCCTTTAAGATGTGTTTTTATTGCGATAGTAATTTTAAATTTTATAAGTTAGACTAATAGATGGCATTTCCATTTCGTCGACAATTGAATTTTGATTAGATAAATTTTATTTGTGTGAAAAGATTTCTTCGATAAAGTAATTTGAAGTATTTTAAATATAGTTTTTGATAATTTCTGTAATCTAATTTGGTAATTGTATTTTGATAAGAAAGAAAAAAGACTGAAAAATCTGGTAGATTCGCCATTTATTTTGGTCGTTTTATTTTTTTAATAAAAGTATTTAGAAATCAATGAATTCGTCATTTTTTTATCACCAAAAATGATTAGTATTTATTATTGTTGTTGATAAAAAGGTGATAAGGTGATTGAAAAGAAAACAATAAATTCGCCATTTTTTTATTACTAAAAATATTTAAAATATTTTCATTTTTTTGCAATAAAATATGGATAAATTAATTTCACTCGTAATAGCCTTCCTTTTTACTTGGAAAAGTGCAATAAATATTTGTAATAACATTATTTTTCCTGTGAAAAAAAGAAATGATAATTTATTAATATATCATTTTCGTATTTAAAGAAAAAATATTTATGAGAAATTTTCAGCTAAAAATTGCCATCGAAGAACAATTAGATTTTCTATTGATTAATTGAAAAAAGCTTCTTTTTTTTATGGATAAATCATATTGTTAGCCGAGCGGGTAAATGTCGACGAAGGATGCCCGCTCGGACCCGCAATGGGTTACTCCATCTTCCAATCAAGTACGATCGTCAAATATTATTATTTGTTTGTAATTATGAAAATTATTTTAAAAAATTAAAAACCAAAAAATTTTCTTTTCTTGAACTCATTGTTAATTATTCATTGATAATCTTAAGAAAATTAAAAAACTATAGGCAATTTTTTAATCTTTTAAAGCTATCTGATATTTGATAAAAATAGCAATAATAATAAATAATTGAAGTTGGTCACCAAGAAGGATTATATTTTATTCGAAAAATAAGCACTAGTAAATGATAAATGATAGGAAGAAAAAAAAGCACATAACGACCAAATATAAATAACTTTTAATTAACTCATATGCCAGGCTTATAGACTAATAATCATTTTTATTATATTTTCCTAAAATTAATCGAAGAAATTGGATTCGACCGTTCTATTTCTCATAGTTTTTTTTTTTAAAGGATGTTCCTCCAGATTACGAAACAATAGGAACGATATTTGGCTATGCACTTTTAGCTTTATCATGGCTGCTTATCATCCTTACTTTTCCATTTTCAATGTGTGTTTGTTTAAAGGTAATTTCTTATTCAAAAAATATTTTTGCAAATTATACATATATATATATATATATATTAGTAAGAATTAAGCTTTTGTTGACAACATTGTGACTTATCGTGAAAAAAATTCGAAATTTTCAAAATCCTCAATAGGCTTCGCTTAAAGTGATTTTTAGGGATTTTGGTTATTTTTAGGGCTTTTAGAAATCAACTGCCTATTGTTTTATTTATAACTATACTCATTGCAAATGAGCAAATTGATTATTGCTGGTATAATCGTAAGAATCCATATTATGCCTTCGAACTACATTGAAAAGAAGTGAATGAATATAGCCAGGAATTTTGGAGCCTAATCCTTTATTTAGCCACTTATTTGCTTCATTTACGATAAGATCGATTTTCGATGATTTATGAAGATTCCATAAGAATGGAAAAAAATTGCCTTGCAGCTGCGTTTTCGCGTTTTAAAGAAGAGTTTCGACTAGGAATTGTTTTTAAAATCGAAATGATAGCATTCCAGAGGGAATAAAATCAACTTTAGTTATATTAATTGCTTATCATCTAAATTTTTTTTTCATAGAATAAAGGCACCTGAAAATATTTTTTCTTATTGTTTAAAATTTTTTAAAATTTTTTATAGAATAATTAAGATGAAATGCGAGCATTAAGCGATTCAAAGCAATTCGTCTCGTACGATTCAAAAATAAATCTTTTTATAAGTAAAAAATGAAGAAATAAAGCTAATTAATCACTATGTATGATAATTCTATTTATTTTATGCATTTTAAGGCGAAATAAGTTAAAGAAAATGGTAATTAACAATATTGGAAGGAAGACACCGAAACGAAAGAAAACTATATTTGAGCATATATTTCGCTATTTTTAGGTGATCAAGGAATATGAACGAGTCGTTATATTTCGAATCGGGCGGTTAGTATTTGGTGGAGCACGAGGACCTGGAATGATTTTCGTCATTCCATGCATTGATACATATAGGAAAATCGATTTGAGGTTATCATTTCTATTTTTGTTTTATATTTTTATATTTATATTTATAAAAATTTAGACTTTAAATTGATATGATCAACATTTATAGATTAATCACTTCCAAAATCACATTTCCATGGAACAGGCGTAGATCTTTCTTTTTCTTTCTTCTGAGTATAACATTCACTATTCATGGATTTTGGAAGTGATTGGTTTGCAGAATAATGCCTCTTAGTCAGAGATTTAGGTTTTTTTGATAAAAGCAAGAAGAACAAAATAATCTCGCGCTCCACTTGGATTTTTTTATCAGTCAAGTTTATATAATCAAACTAATGGGGGATATGATGACTTGCTCAATTCCGAGGGTTGAGGGCTAAGGTTCTATTCCCCGCATAAGAAAAACCTCTCCAAAAGTCGAGTGATGTTAGCGATTCTTATTTCTATCGCCAAGGGACTCCCTACCATATTTGTCCAGTAGAATAAGCCAGCGGAGCGAGTTTAACCAGTAATGGAAAGTCTTATGAAAACTCTTTAAAAAAAAATATTTAAACAGGTACTTGATGAACGAATCACTCGCTAATAATGAAGTGAATATATTTCATTTCATAGCCGCTCATATCATTCATTCTTTAGGGTGGTATCTTATGCAGTGCCTCCGCAGGAAATTCTTTCAAAAGATTCTGTGACGGTATCAGTGGATGCTGTTGTATATTTTCGTACTTCCGATCCAATCGCCTCAGTTAATAACGTGGACGACGCAATTTATTCAACAAAACTTCTCGCTCAGACCACTCTTCGAAATGCACTTGGTTGGTTCTTTTTTTACTTGGTCCTTTACATTACGAGAATGTCTCCATTGACAGTTGACAATTACTATTTTATGAAAGCATTAATTAAATATAAATGAACTGAAATGAGCAAAATGGCTATTGATGCTCTCGATGCACTGAAACGGCTTGGTTATTTTTAATTAGATTCTAAGGATCCTTTTGCCATAAAGTTTTGCAGCTGGATACAGCTGGATCTGACAGGTAATTAATTGATTGTCCATATGTCAACATTTTCCGTATTTGGCTCTATTCTCATATATTCTAAGGTCGAAATTCGCGTTTTTCTTTTTTCTTTTTGATTGATATTGAGCTTTATCAATTATCAATGGATTATCAAATTGTTAATGAAAATTAACTAACTATTTCTATATTAATAAACAGGTATGAAAACATTAACTGAAATGTTAACTGAAAGAGAAGCAATTGCACAGTTATGTGAAACAATTCTCGATGAAGGAACTGAACATTGGGGAGTTAAGGTAAATATTATAATCGTTATAAAATTTATTTATATTGTTAATAATTATTACTGTTATTATTTAGGTGGAACGTGTCGAAGTCAAAGATATTCGTCTACCACAACAATTAACTCGTGCTATGGCAGCTGAAGCAGAAGCTGCTCGAGAAGCTCGAGCTAAAGTTGTTGCTGCCGAAGGCGAACAAAAAGTAGAATTTCTTTTAATGAGAAATTGTTTAATATAATTTTCAACAATATATCACCGATTTTCAGACTAATTCAGACTTCGAAATATTTATTTTATTTTATTCATATTTTCATCAATTTTAATCCTAGGCTGCTTAATGAACAGAATCTATCAAATAAATCTGTCAACCGCAAATTTAATTACAATTTGCTAGAAATTCGAAAAATAAAACAAAATTTCTAAGTGATCTAAGTGAATTTAGCTCTAACTTTACTTTCTAGATAATAATTTAGGCTTCTCGAGCTTTAAAAGAAGCTGCAGATGTGATTCAGTCGAATCCAGTTGCTCTTCAACTTCGTCATCTACAAGCACTCAATAGTATTGCGTAAGGCGTTTTTAACCTAATTTTATTCACTTAATTTATATAACGATAAGGAAAATAAGACTTCAGCCTTGATGGTACTATCTTCAATGAACTGCCGTAAAATTCGACTTGCATTTATTGAGTTTTAACGATTGCAATGATTATTTCTATAGTTTTTACAGTTTTTAAAAAAAAAATTATTTATTTTCTTTTAAAAGATTTTATTGAATTTAATGGCATATTTTTTTGCCTAAACTTAGAAATCTTTTCTATACAATTTATTTACGTTTTCGCTTGCAGTGCTGAACATAATTCGACAATCGTTTTTCCAGTACCAGTAGAAATGTTTGGCGCTTTTATGAAAAAAGATAATTGAATGATATTTTTAAAGAAATGAGGAACTTGAAGAACAATTTAGTTCAGCTGAAATTGCGATGCGAATGGTACTACTTGGCGGTACTTTTATTGATTCCACTGGCATAATTAATTTAATATTTTCCATTTTAAATTAATGGATTCAAAATTAATTGGCAATAAAATTAATGAAAATTTTCGGATAAGAAATTCGCCGAAAAACTGAACCAACAATTTCTGAAAAACTATCGAAAACTATGAGGCCACAAAAAGCTTTCAATAATTTTTATTTATTTCCTAATTTTAGATTTAGATTACTTTTTATAATAGGTAAAAATGGTGGATTATCTGCCATTAATTCTTGTTTTACGCTTTAATTCATTAATTTTTTTTTTTTTTCATATCTTATAAATTATAATTTTCCACAAGAATTTTCGCGTAAATAAAGTCGCGTAAATCGGATCTTAATTTAGCATATAAAGAAAATTTATTTTCATCGCGCTTTCTATTTTAATTATAAATATTTAAATTTCTGCTATTAATTTCTCATTAATTGTTAAAATTTTATCTTAAAATTTTATCTTATTTTATTAGTTTATTAAAAGCTTATCAAATGATTTATTGAAATTTTTAAGTTTATTGCTGATCGTTTCATGGAATTTTTATGGTTTTAGAAAATTACTTAATTTTTATTTTTTAAATTTTCGCTTTTAATTTAGAGAATTTTCCGACAAATTATTGAGAAATATAATTAAGGAAGTCTTCTCTTTTCAAAGACCTCCTGATAAAGTCTCGTGAAACTTCAGAGGACTTCAAGGTTCAACTTTGAAAATCACTGAGTTTATAATAAAATAATGCCCAATGTTTTTTTGTCGTTCGTTCTATTCGTTTATCATGAAATAAACTCACTTTTAGGGATATATTTTATATAATTTAATTAATATTTATTAGAAAACAAATGCAGTTTGCTCTCCAGCAAAAATAACAATGCACGGATGATGAAAACACTGATAAAATATTGATAAAAACAATACCATAATAAGAAATTTATTAATATTTTGAAATAACTTTATTTTTAAGAAAACTTTTTACTTCTTTTGATCATTTACAAATATGAGTTATTTTATGAGTTATGAGTTAGTTATCAGATGAGTTATTTTTCTATTTAGACGCTAAAATCATTTAGTTTAATAAGCTGTATTTTTTAAGCTTAAATAGTTTTGTAATTTTTTAAATCGATATCTTCTGGTGATTAATAGGTGAGAGGTGCGGAAAGTTCTTGCTTAATAACCACTGGAACCAAAATGGTACGTATCTCAATATTTGCTTCACATCTCTATCGCTTTAATATTTATATTAAACATTTAAACTTCTAATATGAATTTTGTTTAGCACCTAAATTTATATGCATTTCATCGCGTTTACTGATAGAATAATGGAGAATATTTAAATTATTTATTTCGAAGAACATAAATAAAGCAAAAGCTATACGGTTATATGGTAGCAATAATATAATATTTAATCACAATATAATTATAATTATATAATATAATTTTACAATATAATATTAAAATGATTAAGAGAAAATAGAAAAATGAAATTACTATACGAACTATATGATACTAGAGAAAATGGATTGACGTGTTTATAGGAAAGTGTTGTGGATAATTCAATTCCAATTATTTTGATTATTAAGGAAGAAAATGCAGTACCGAGGAAAAGTTAGGTTTCAACAATTGATGCCAGGAAAGAAAAAGTTATGAGAAATGACCGAAAGGTCGCCATCTGTATCGCCAATCCATTCCCTTTAGTGTATATTAAATTTTACCAAAATAAAACAAAAATACTAAAATTTATTCTTTTGCTGAATTCAATATTTTACAAATTTTTTTTTTCAACATTGAATTCTGCGAAATTAATTATTTATAAATGTGCAAACAATTAAATTTCAATAAATTTGCATAAATTTTAATAAGTTTCATTTATTTTATTTGAAAAATTTGAATAATCATTCCTAATTGAGAAATATTATTTAAAATAATGAAATTCTAAATTGGCGATACAAATGGCGACTTTGAATCTAAACTCATATTCTTGTTTATCTTAAATTTTACAGCCATATTTAAGGTTTTTTGCGCGATGAAAGAAAAGATAATACACTACAATAATATAGAATAAAAGTAATAAAAAAATATTGTAGAAAATATATTATATTATATATTATATAAAATAATAAAAAAATATGTAATAAAAAAATAGGTGGAGAAAAATAGAAAAAATAATATAAAAGCAGGAAAAAAGAACAATGAAGATTAAATAAAACAACTAAAATTAAATATTACTAGATAAAATTAAATAAAAAATAAAAAATTTTACATCTTTGTTCTAGCTGATAAAAAAAAAAAAACAAGCAATAAAATGTAAAAGATTAAACTTTGGCTAAAATAAAACAAAGCCGGTGGAATTCAATATTTTTTTCAAATTTTTTTAATGAACATTTTTAATGAAATGAATTATTTATAAATATCCTAACAATTTGTGAAAAGATACTAAACGAGATAGTAATTTAATCATTCTCCTTCCTTCGCTAATATTTACTTTTGAATTAGAGAAATTATCGTAAATAAAAATCCCGCTAAATGAAATAGGAAAATTATGAAAAAGTACTTCAGAAACTCTCAAATTCACTGATAATTAATTAGTTTTTTAAAGAAAAAGGGAAGAAAATGTCATATCACTATGATTTCAAAATCATTTTTGCGCAAAAAATTTTAAGGATGATCATCTTTAATACCGATCTTGTCCATTAAACTAGGCTGAATATTATCTAATCTTCGTATGTTCTTCCATCGCTCACACAATTCAGAACGAAGTTGATCCATAGCACATGTTAGAGGAGACCACTTCCAACGGTATTCCGGTAGATCAGGGACGTGTTGTAGAAAAGTACAATCCTAAATAAATGCTGCCGAAAATTCAAATATATTAATGAAATTATCTCCTGGAAAAAATGCAAAGGAATTTATGCCAATAATGAATGAAACAAGCGCGGTTTACGGCCTTCAGAAAATGCACAAAAATAATCAAAAACTCTTGGGAGAAATATAAATTATAAACAATAAAAACGATTTTGGATTTATTATATATCTATTGATCATTATTTTTAATCATCTTTAATCTTTTAATCACAACGAACTTTTTCCTATTAAATTTTTATAGTCAAAGTTAAAGGAATTAAAGTATGGCTTAATATGGCTTAAGCTTAGTAAACCATTAATAAACTATATTCACTCACAGAAACCATAAATTAAACTTTAGAATTTAAAATCATCAGAATTCAAATTGAATATAATATTGGGAATTTTATTGTGCACTGCTTGACATAGATCTCGTTCTAAATTCCAAACAAAATGATTCGCGGAAACAAAATGATTCTTTAATTATATCAAATTTGATTACCATTACCATTTTTATTTAAATGGTTTAATTTAATGCTTAATTATCATTAATAAATTGAAATCAAAGATATTAGTTTCCATATTGGACTTTTCATACTGGACCAATATATATTGGATCATGCCAGTAATTACCTGACCATAGTCAGTATGGCCAATTATGGCCAATAATTCTCTATTAGGTAGCGGATAATTATTCATTTTCCACATAAGACAACATCTTTGATTGGCAAAATCATAGCTTATGAATCTCGAGAGGCATTCACTGTCCAGGGTCTTTAATTTAAAATAGTTATTATGAACAAATATTCAGTTTTAATCAAACTTTACATAATGCAATGGCAAAAAAAAATTCCAATGAATTTCAAAACAAAACAAAAACTATCAAATGCACCTCAAGTTTGTAGAATTTAGAATCAGATACTGCATGAACAAAGTGTTCGGCATCAAAAATATGAGGATCAGCAGCTGAAGCAAGTGGTACAAACCTAAATCAAATAACCATCAAACTTGTTGTACCATTAAATTAAATGCTGTAATAAAACAAGAATATTCTCCAAAACATTTCCATTCTTTAATAGGTAGCAAATATTATAATTAAATGAAAAATAAAAAGAAACGACGTACCAATTTAGTGCCACTGATTTTTCAGCATATATGTCTGTTAAAAGTCCTCGTATTTGAGCAAAATATTTTTTTCCATTTTCTTTGTCAATTGCCGAAATAATATCGCCAACTCGAAAAAGTATTCCTTTCTAAAACAAGAAAAATAATTTCCAATTTTCCCTTCCCTTCTAAATTCTGTAGAATTCAGAGAAAAATAAATTGAAAAAATTATAGTAGCTTAAATTGGTAGGGATAGACCTTTAAACGAAAAAAGTATATCACAGATAAAATATACCAAAAATATCGGATAAATCAATACGAAATAAAATTAAAAACTTATCTTACGCTGTTAAATAAGGATTCATGTGTCTTCATCGTCGCTCGAAGACTTGGTGCTTTTAAAGGAAGAGTGTTTTTGAATAGTGATGTTCTTCGACTAATATACTTATTAAAAACAGTATTCTCCAATGTTTTTCGAGTCCTCAAAAAAATTAACTACAATTTCTAAACGTAAAGAACCTTGACATCAATTGACATGATTAATTAAACACGAAATATTTTATAAAATATTAAAATATCTAAAATAAATGATCACGTAATTTTGTCACCAATATATAATGAAAAAAATTAAAAACTACTATAAAAAATTTTCGCTAACAGGAATATTTACCCAGTTAATGACTTATTGGACAAAGCAGCAGCACGAGCTGATGTTCTTCTAAGTACGATGCCTGATGAATGAGCCTAAAAGTAATGAAAGTCTTGGTTCATTAAATGATTAAATAAAAAGAAAATTCAAAAACAAAATAAAAATTATAATAAAATTTATATGTTATTTAATATACCATCAAAATTATAACTCATAAACAGGAAAAATGACCTTAACAGATTCCAGAAACATACTGGAGATCTCTATCCAGAATAATGCTTGGAACATCTAAGATTGCGTAGAAATTCCTTAATCTCCCAAACTTCTGGATAAACGATGCGAGGTTGAGGATGATTACCCATAGAGAGTGAGAAAAATAAATTTTAAAATGAAAAAATAAATAAGATATTAAAGAAGGAGGAGAAAATGAACATTTAAAATCGAAATTATTGGAAAAAATACTGGATTACTTTTATCCGTTGAGATGTTCGTTTCTTCGATGCAGAAGGGACTGCCGAACTGCCATTTAAATTCGACATTGGTAAAGTGCTTTAATTATTCCATTCTAAAATGAGGTATATATAAGGTATATATAAGGCTGGATTACATGTTAAAGAAATGAGATTCTATCACAGAGATTCTACTTTTTTTATGATCATTTTTTGAGTATACGGCTGAGCTTTTCAAATGCTGTCCATCGTCCTTCATAAAGCCTTCAACAAATGTATTCTTTAGTATGGAAAAAAGATGATTGGAGCAAAGCAATTTTGCTTCCAATTCTCAAGAAAGATGGTAGGACATACTATAATTAGCGATAATTATCGAGGAATCAACCTACTAGACGTCTTAGTAAAAATTATTGCTTTCCTTCTACTCAACAGACTTATGGAAGTACGGGACAGTAGGATGCGCCCCAATCAAACTGGTTTCAGACCAGGGCGTGGTTATGCTGACCAAATATTCACGTTAAGAAGGGTGTTGGAATATCGCTTCAAATATTTGCAACCCACTGTCACGTGTTTCATCGACTTTGCGGCTGCTTTTGACACAACGTATACTTTGGAGGATGATAGAACATGACGGTGTTCCAGAGAAAATCATTAGATTCATCACAAAGGCATTTTATGAGCGCAAATCGGCGCAGGTCTGTGTATATGGGGAGCTGATAGATTCCTTCGAAATAAGAACAGGTGTTCGTCAGGGCTACGTCTTTTCCCCCATAATATTCAACTATGCAATAGACTGGATAATGGACACTTCTTGTTGGCACTCAAGAGGTGTCCGAATTAGTCCAGAGCATCGTATCACAGATCTTGAATACGCTGATGATGTAGTCCTTTTTGCTGATAGTTATAACGAAATGCAAGAAATACTAAATAACGTGTCAGAAACTGCAGCAAGAATCGGACTCAGGATCAATGTACATAAAACGAAAGCCTTTTCGACTTATGTGCAAGAAGCTGATAAAATGCCTCTTTTTGTAAATTGATCCCGGTTGAGGAAGTGCCTGATTTCAAATACACTGGGTCCACTCTAATACCAAATAAACAGGCAAAAGATGATAAAGAAGATGATAGAATTCGTATCACGGCAGCTAGAAATTCTTCCGGTTAACGAAAGCTTTATGAAGTCGTCGTGAAACCACCATAAAAACGAAAGTGCGCATCTATATTGCAGTGATCCGTTTGATCTTATTATATGGTTCTGAGACATGGCCAAGGACAGTGGAGGATATTAAGAAGTTATCTGCCTTTGACCACTCTTGTCTAAGTTATATTTTACGGATTCGCCGAGTGGATAAAATCTCACAAGATCGCATCCTTCGTTCAAATACCACTTGCATTAATAATGTTATCATAGAGCGCTGGTTAGGGCACATTCTCCGTCGCCCACCACAGAAGTTGACACATATTTCGTTATTTGCTAAACCGTGTGACGGTTGGCGTCAAAAGCGAGGACCAACCAATCAAAACCTAGACGGTGAGAAAAGATTTTGAACGTATAGGTGGACCAGCAATATATGGACTTAGACGATGGAAAAAGGAATGGTTTCCATTACTGTCGACGATGGCATCAGACAGCGCCGCTTGGAAACCTCTTACTCTTGTAGTCGTTGAAGCCAGCCTAACCAGTAATGGTGAGAGCTGTTAGAAGAACAGCATACTGCTTCACTCCGAGAAAATACGAATCATTCAGCGTGCATTTTCCTTTGTCAATCACTTCAAAACAAAAAACTAAACTAATTGAACTAATCAAATTAATTAAATAATTAATTAAAATTACTTACCAAATTACTCAGAAATAATCGATAATCGGCAATCGATAGAAATCGACTAGACGATGAATCGAAGAAACTGAAAGAAATTATTATAACCGTTCAATCATTTATTTTACTTTTTTTCATTATTATTACTATTATTAAAATTATTATCGCTATTATAACTATTATTATTACTATACCTACTGTTATCATTGTTATCATTTTTTCATTATTATCACTATTATTATCGTTTCAATTATTATTACAATCATTACAATTATCATTATCACTACTATCACTACAATATTCAAACAAAACAAAACAAAAACCCACAAGGAATGTAAAAATGATAAACAAAAACCCACAAGGAATGTAAAAATTTAAAAGGTGAGACGAAGAATCCGAATATCCGAATATATAAACATTCGCTTCAGGACCAAAAAAATAATTTCGATTTCGTCTGATTGTTAGTATACCAAAATCTCAGCTTCGATTTTATTGTGTTCGAATTTTCAATATTTTTTGTCTCAAATAGTTTTTGAATAAAGTATTGCGGTGCACTGGTGTCTTTTTTTTCAGGTGTTAGGTTGCTTCTTCCCCAAGTTTTCCGAGAGTTTCGCCTCAGCTTGAGGCTCCAGCTTTCCCATTTTGTCTCAAATAGTTGTCCCATCCTCAGCTCGACCTCCAACTTTCTCATCCTTGGCTTGGAATAAAGGTTTAGGATTCGTGAAGTTTTTTGCATTCTGTGTGAATATAAATTTTATAGATATTTATTTAGTTATATAAAATTTATTTTATAAATTATTTATTTTATAAAAAATTATTTATTTATATAAAAATAATTGATTCTCTTGATTTCTGTGATATTAATTATAAAACTAATTAAAAATATTAAATATTTTTTATAAATATTTATTTTTTCTAAATATTTTTTCTTTTTTTTATATTTTTATATTTGCTTTCTGTTGTTTTCAGTTTTCACTGTAATTGTTTTTTTAATATATTCGCATTTCATTGATTTGTTTATTTGTCGCTTTATTTTCTTTGCTATTTACCTTGGATTTTAGGTTGATTTAAAGGAACACTTCGGTTAGTTGAATAACATTAGAAATCATTTCACCAATTTCTAATTTTTAAAATGTTTACAGTAATTCGGGAATGATTTTGGAACTAAGCGGAAATTTTTCGCTGTAACAATTTTTAAAAATTTTGGCATAAAAACGAAACGATGGTTGAAAAGGAAGAACAACAACATCCTTTGGTGAACGTTGAAGGAGTAGTCGTACAAGTGCAGAAAAAGGAACGAATCGCAATCGCTCATGCAATTCATTATGGACGTATTTTCATATCTGCGAGATTTTATAATGAAAATATCATCGAATTTGGCAAGTGGATTTCAATGCAGATCGATTCTGATCCATTTAATAAAGTTGGTTTTATTTTTTTTTCAGTTCAGTCTTTTTTCTCGTAAAAAATTTTACTGTGGGTTTCGTCAGTATTCATTCGCCATTGTAGTTTTCTAATGGAATGTTTCTCAATTTCTTTTTTTTGAAATTTTGAGCCACTGAATTCTTAAGCAATTTAGAAATAAAATCTTAATTTTTTTTATTTATTATTCCATTTTCATTTTGTTCCATTTTCTCCTTGGCCTAGTTTTTTTTCGTTTGAAACGTTTTGTTGGCCGACATTTGGAATAATATTATTTTTTTAAAGTATATTTTATCTAGCTGTATCATTATTAATAACTTTTCTTGATTGGAGGCTTTATTCGAAATAAATAAAAATTCTGTTTCAAAAAATCAAAAAACAACTTAGAAAGTTAGTTGAAAAATTTAGTGGAAATTTGTTTTAATACATACCAAATCAGATTCCTTGTTTAAATTTCAAAATGCTGGATATGCATAAATGTGATTGGCCAGGCTGTTTGCATATTTGTATATTTGCATTCCATTGATTCTCAAACGTTGATCTTTTAACTTCTTTTATTGTCGCAGGTTGCGGAAGCTAATAATTGTCAGTTTAAATGTGCGAATTATCCAAAACAAATTGATGATGTGCTTGAAGGTCATGTTTCACGAAAAAACGGTAATTTGCGTCTTCTTATGGAAACTCATGTTTTCGTTGGCGCTGAAACTTTCAAAGGTTTCGTTGGTTTAAGTTCCAAACTTGGAAGAGTATTATTTACCCGTAAATGTAAGCTTTTCACATTTATTTGCTACTTTTGTTAAAATTTACTAAGATTTACTAAGATTATTAAAATTAAGATTAATTAAGATAAGATTTATTAAGATTGACTTTTTATTAAGATTTATTTGCTCGATGATGAAAATAGGATTTATTTTTTCTATTTTGATTTATTTGGTACATTTATATCATCAATTAATAAATAAATTTCTTATAAATAAATCAAATATTAGCGAGAGACGAAAAAAATTTTGTTTTATATACTTCGATTTAAATGGAAGGAAAATCATCAATTAATGCTTCATAACGAAATTATAAAATGTGGAGTTAATACTTTTTATCATATAGTTAGCAATATTTATTAAAGTTTTATTAAAGTTTGACATCCTTTATGAGAAGAAAAAATCAATTGAATTTTTAAAATTTTACTTCAAAAAATTCAGTTGATATTTAAAATTTTATTTCAAAAAAACTGATATGATTAATATGGAGCATCTGCTGGCACCTTAATATATATTTATAATGTTATCTCATGGTTTTTTGAGGTCACGATTTCATCCTCTTCATTTTATAGCACTGGATCATTCTTCTAGTGCTATTCATTTCTAAAGAGTCAGTTATTTAATGGCCGTCGTTTATGTTGTTAATTTATATTATATAAAAATATAAATATAATTTTTCTTATTGTGGTGGTTATAGTCTAAATTTAATTAATCTAAATTTCATTGTAGTTGAATTACTCTTAATTGAAATATTTCATAGTATGATGTGACACATGGAATTTTATTATTGTTAGCTGTGAAAAGTTGGCTATTTTTTGACGAATTTTTATGTAGAATTAGGGATTAATATATTTCAGTTTGTGAAAAATTTAAATTAGTGTCGTTAACATGGAAGAAATGTGGAGTGAGCAGTATTGAGCCATCGCCAGAAAATCTTTATTGTTCATGGGAAGTAATTTCATGTATGAATGAAGATGACGACGACCCGAAATTAGAACTATCTATTCGCAAATGCAATGTCAGTCTGAATGCGTTTCATTTATTTCCGATGTTTTGAAAAGAATTATTTGATTCCTTTTTTTGGCGATATTAAGATAGAACCCATTGATACGATAAGATATTTAGAATATATTTAGAATATTTTTTTGTCAAGCTTTCAATTTCATTGTTATGGTAATTCAAAATTCCTCTATTATTTGCGAAAGGTTGTATAATGATAAAACGTGTCGTTGGGGCAAATAGAAAAGAAGTGTTTTTTGGAGAAAAGGGTAATTTCAATCAAAAATCAATCAAAAGTAGGTAAAGTTGATATAATGGATTAGAATTTGGTATCAGTTCAAAGGAACAAAAAAAGACAATATCATTTCTCTATCTAAATTTTTGTTAAAAGGCCAGTGAAGAAATATTGCGTAGTTCCTAAATGAAGGAAAAATTTTACAGGGAAAACTTTTCACTTTCCGCGGTCGTAATATTTGTATTCTACAGTTATTTAATCAACAGGGTTTTGTTACGGTGTATGCCACTGATTTTTCACATCCTATAAGAAGTGAAAAGCTTATTAAAGAAGCACAAAATATCGAGGTATGTTTTTTCTGCTTAAACGATAATAAAAATTGAGGCCATTAAATTATATTACTAACTTTAATTCTTTAGATCATTCTGTGAATTCTTTATTTAATTAACTGCAAATATCGGAACATTGTCTTCTAAATTTTCAGATAGAAAGGAATAAGGAAAAATTATAGAATGGAAATATCCAATTAAAATAGAGTAATTCTCTACAATTCACTTGAATTTCCAGAATGCGAAGGATTGTAGTATGGTATATGCCTTATAGCAGATTTCCCATTTTTTCTATGTTAGCTAAATAGTATTAGATGAATCCGTTCAGTAGCACATCGGACCCCTCAAACTTGCTAATTAAACTTTTAGTTAAGTAAGTGAAATGAATTACAAAACTCGAGAAAATTGTTTCGCTATAAGAATAAATTAAATTTTACAAACTGAAAAATTATAAAATTTTTTTGCGATAGAAATTTAAGAAAAATTTTAAAAATTTAAAAAACTATATTTATTGTTGGATTCCGGTCAACATAAACTCCAACTATACATTTGTTTGGTGATCTTCACGACTTCACTAAAGAAATTATTAATTTTAAAAAGCTGTGATTCGTGAATTAATTTTTTTATGATGATCATTATCAAAGTAAAGTAAGGGAGTTGACCTACCTTTCTTTGGCATTTCATAATTTTGAACAATTAAAAATAATTTCTATCTCTCGGCTGTATATAGTAATATAGTAATAACGACAGTGAAATCTTTTTGATTTAGGAAACGGTAGAAATCGATGGTTTATGGCAGATTAGCTTAATGCCAATTTTTTATTCTTGTAACTGTCGGCCTTAGAAACTTTAGGTGGCTAAATAGAATTGTCGGATCGAGAGACTTGGAAACGGCCCTTTGTAGCTCAATAGCCTAAAAAAAAGAAATGGCTATATTAAGAAGATGGAATTACTTCCTTATAATTAAAATTTTATTGCTATAAAAAATCCAAAATTTATTGTTTTTAGGTCTATACCAGCACATTACCCGAAGGATTACCTCATTTTCCCATTCATGTTTGTTACGCTCGTATTTTGGATGAAGCTTATATCTCAGACGTTGTAAAAGATATCCACAAGTCAATAATGAATAATCCTGGTGATATTGTACGAAAAAAGGAAAAGTTAGTTGATTTAGCAGAAACCACTGCATCTACAAGTACCTACAATAATAATGAGGTTATATTTTTAAATACCTTTAAAAACTTTTGATAAACGTTCAGTTTTCACGCTTGTTTCTTATTTCAGATTTTATGCCTAATTTCTTAGGTATTAGGCAATATACCCAAATAAATTTTTCATTAATATTGAATTAACTTGCCGTGAGAAAATTTCACTTCTTTGTTCTAAATGTTTCTTTTTCTCTCAATTCGTCATTTACTGAATTTTTTTATTATTTTCTTTTAGATATGTAAACCATTTTGTGAGACATTGCCATTGATCGAAGAAATATTGTCACAGCCATCAACAGCGAAGTTTATTCAAAAAATTGATCCGAAATTATATAGTGATTTATGCTTATTTACTGCAAAATATGGTTAAATATATTTTTCAACTTAGTTGATTTAATTGAGGATATTATTAATTGTTGGTGTTAATTTCCATCTATTTTCATCTATTTCATTCGACAAACATAAATGTGGGGCACTGTGGGTTTTTGTCAAAAGATTTAAATAGTGAAAAATAAAAATTATTCTTATCCAATAGAAATTTGTATTATATAGAATATAAGGCAGTTAGAATTAGAATTTTAAGTTTGCTTTGTGTATTGGCTTACCTTTACTTTTATTTTATGTTGTATAAAAAAAAACTCTTATTTTTATTTTGGTTTTTTTTGTCGGATATGAAGCTTATTTCAAGCCAAACACTCTATCTGATTATTTAAATATTATGGAATTAAATTAAAATCATAATGAATTTCTGAATTATATTTCTTCGTCATAAAACTTTTAAGCTGTAGATAATGGCGAATGATTCTAAATTTTTTATTTTCTTTATTTTTTAGTTGGCAAATTTTCAACGATAAAAAACTATTAGATGCTAAGAATATTAAATTGCTAAAAGATTCAGATTATTTACAGTTGGAATATATATTGTACGATGTCTGATGATTACTCTACGCAATTGAAAAAAGTAGGTTTTTTTCGAAATTTTTAGATAAATTTTTCCTTTAAAAAGATTTTTCTTTAAAACATTTTTAGGATATTTTAAAATTTAAACTTATTATTTATCTAGTCAAGTTTTGAATTTTTAGGCATTTCAAGATTTGCAACTCAAAATGATTGAAACAAACAAACGTTTACAACATGGTGAAATGCAAAGGAAGCTACAGGAACAGGCATGTTTTAAACACTTTAAAGTAATTTGGAATAGTATAATAGTTCCGGATAATTATGCCAATTCACATTTTGAAGTTGATATTATGGAAAAATCTCTTTGGGACCAGTTAAAATTTCTAATTACTCATCCATGTTTGAAAATGTGAATCGGGTTTTTTAGTTTTTATTTCAATTCAATAAATTTTTCCAAATATCTATTGAGAATATTATTTGTTTCAAATATAAATCATTTGCTATTAGAAGGAACGCATTGCTCAATTAACGAAAATGCAATTGTCGGAATTGGAATCAGAACGCCCAGTATTTAGAAGTATTGGGCGTATGTTTGTCCGTGAGAGCATAAAGGATGAAATCGCAAGATCAGATAGGGAAGTAGGTTTTTTAAAACGACTTATAATTAATTCTTTGTGAATTAATTCTTTGCCCATCAACGATTTGCTGAATTCAGTTGATAAATCTAATTTAATATGAAGAGTTTGCACGTCTCTATATCTTTATTTAATATAATTGAATCATTGAACTTTATGAACTTCTTTTAGATTGCTTCAGCGAAGGAAAAAATTGCTACAATTGATCGCCAAAAGGAATATTTGGAAAATAATTTAGCAGAAGCAGAAGGAAATTTGAGAGAAATGGTCCAAGCGAGACCATGATGTTTAATTAATCATTGTGATAAATATTTCAATCTACTTGATTCGTTGTGAAAATCAATTCTTTGAATCGATTTTTGCTACAGAAAAAATATTCTTGTACTGTTTACGATAAATTCGAAATTCAGATCCAGGAAAGAATTCATATGGTTTAGTGGAGTTGGGATTGGTTCCTATCGCGATAATATTTTAATTTCATTTTTCTTGTCACTGTTTCCTGTTAGATGGGACTTTAGATGACTATGGTGTAGTAATTAATGGTGAAAACTTTAAGAACATGAAATCCAGCTGGAAAGTAGCCGATAAAGTTATAAATTATAAATTAAGTTATAAATTTTCTGTAATATTTCGATGTTTTCATAAATTTTTGCTGATTTTGCTGATTAAAAATTATAAATCTATTTTTTTGCATTTTTGCGATTGGTTTTTACTTCATTTTTCATACTTTTTAATTACGAATTTTCTTCATTTTTTTCATTAGCTTTCGAATTTTCAAATTTACCTTAGTTATAACCATTCGTTTATGTGACTAATTTTGGTCAGTGCGGATTAATTATCCACGAATCTTTTGCGTGAAGATGATTATTCCAATACGCTGTTTTACATGCGGTAAGGTTATTGGTAATAAATGGGATTCATATCTTGGATTATTGCAAGCTGAATATACTGAAGGTTTTTTTTCATTTTATTCTTCATTTTATTTTTTTCCTGAACAAATTTTTTGATTTTCTAAAAGGTTTTTTCATAATGTTATTGTTAAGAGAAATCGATTTAAAAAAAAAGAGAAACAATTAAAGAAATCGGTTCCATTAGAAATTCATTATAGGTGATGCCCTAGATGCTCTAAATTTGCGACGCTATTGCTGCCGTCGAATGTTGCTGTCACATGTCGATCTTATCGAAAAATTACTGAACTATCATCCACTGGAAAAATGATTGATTCCTTTCGTTCATTGAGAAATTACTGGAAAATATTTGCTTTTCTATTATTGCTCTAATCACTATGTGACAATTGCATTTAAAGTGCTTTTTAAATACTTTTAATTTTCGATTTCACCTAATTTCTGTTTTAATTCTCAGTAGACTTCTTAATTTTTCTTTCATTTCCTAATTTTCGATTAATTTCGAAATTTCCTCCATTTTTTTAATTTCCGAAATTTTAGTATTTTTTGGTAATTTTTTGAAAGAAAAATGAACGTATTTTGCTTCTTTTTTTGATGCACCGCACTTTAGTTAGTTAACGAAAAGCAAATTCGAATGCGCAATCTTCCCAGTGATCTTTAAAATATACGCAACAAATAAAAGCATAGAATGCAAGCAATTTTATTACAAAAACGCGACCAAAATGCCGCGATGTGGTGAAAAATTCGTAGAATGATGGATTAATTGGTAAAATTTTGTCGGATTAGAAAGAATTTTAGTAAAATAAATTACCTTTTTTTAAGAGCCTTCACCATTATAATTAGGCTTATTTCGCTGGCTTTCCGTTAAGGCAAACATGCCAAGGGATTCGATGCCTTAGCAATAGAAGCATAGTTGAGTCACCAGTATCACCCGGACCTTTGACAAGTTTATTCCCGTTGGGAGTAGAATCCATCCGGCATCGGCGCTTCGAATTGAACAACAACCCCCTCTTATACTTCCTAGGCCTTGCATTATTGATTAAATAAACCGCTTAGAGGCCATTTAGAATACTTATTTTCTGCCTTATCCGATTATCTCGAAGTGGTGCAATCAACCACTTTTATTTTCATTTATTTAAATATTTGTCCTGTTCTAGGAACTTTTTAGCATTGCATAATAATATATTCCATAAGCTGATCACATTTTTTTTATTATTTGCTGGTTAGCAGTTACTATTTTTGGTTCGGTTCACTCCACTGGATATTAGGATGAGAGAGTTTGGGGAGGGGGTTGCTGTAGAAATATAAATCGTTAGCACCACGTGGGTTTTTAATGAATGCTTATTTCCTAGAAATTCCTAGAAAAAGAAATATACTGCTTGAAGTTTTGTATAGTTGAAAATTTATAAAATTTGCAATTTGATGGAAGGATCCAATGGATCGCGAATCATAGATCAACGATATATAAATTTGCGAACGTCAGCTGGTTTATGTTTTATAAAAATGCCAACAATCCGATCTCGTCAATTTGAAAATCAGAATTTGCAAAGAATAATTCCCACTAAATATCATTTTTATCATTGCAAATTTTCATTTTTCATTTCATTTTTAAGTATTCATTTTCATATTCGTTCATTTTTTTATATTCATTCATTTTTTCATATTCATAAAAAAATATTCATTTTTTTTCAATTTCAAAATGAATTCTAATAATTTTTAAAATTATTTTTACCAAAACCAAAACCGATTAATTTCGATTTTTATTGAAAAATATTTTTTCAATTTTTTTTCAAGTTGAAGGTTTTTGATTTGCATTCTTCGTATTTCTTTTTTAGATAACTCAAGCGAATTTTAAAGAAATATGCATTTAAAATATAAATATTTGATTGTTTATTTATAATGCATAAATTATGCGAGATCGGGAATAGAATGGCTCAGCGAGTTGTTGCCAAATTTGGAGCGCCGGTGCTGAGGTTCGACTCCCCGCAGGAGTAAACCTGTCCAAAACAGAGTTTGATGATGATGACGATTCACTTTTATCGCCAAGGGACTCCCTGATATATTTATGACAAATGCGACAAGCCAGCGGAGCGAGTTTAACCAGTAATAATGGTGAGGACTCTTAAAAAAAAAATTATGCGAGATGGAACAGCGAAATGGTTATTGCTTCCGGTCTTTGTCTTAGTAACTAAAGACCATCTAGCCTCCTATCATTAAAAGGATTGCTACTAGATTCCTACATTTCTGTCTCTGTCTTTAAATGATAAAAAGTCCTTATCATTATAGTAGGTCGAGATAGATATGATAAGCGCTAACTTCTACTTTATTTATTTTAGTTATTAATATATTATTAATATATTATATTATATATTATATATTAAACTATTTATTAAATATATCAAATAAAATCGCTCATAAATTATTATAAATTGTTGATAAATTATTCTTGAATACTGAAATATTTGCGTAATTTTGTTTTAGATGATTTTTATTCAAAGCTAAATGGTACTAATTTTATATTTCTATATAAATTTAAAATTAATTAATATTATATTAATTAAAATTAATTAAAATTATTTGAAATTATTTTTTTCGAAATAACAAATAGAGAAAAGAGAAATGAAATCATTGAAAAAAACAATCCTTTAACAGATTTCGTAATTTAAGAATTATTTTCCCAATTTTCAATAAAAATTCGCTTAAAAATATTTTAATAATTTATTTTAAATCAATAATTTTGTTTATTATTCAGCTTTTTTTTTACATAAAATTTTCAATAATTTTCATAAAAATTATTATTTATTCATATTAAATTATAGTTGAATGCGTGTATGTTCTTAATCGCCATAATTTCTTCTATTTTAACTCTTTTCTTCTGGTCATTTATAACGATCATTATAAGTTCGATTCGAGTATCGCGATGACCATTAAACCTGTTATTAAAAGGGGTGTGGGGACAGTTAAGCGCTGCCCGCCATTCTCGAGATATTCTTTAACGAAGCAATGACATCTAACACCTAATAGTTATTGGAATCAACTTTAAACGAGGAGCTTTGGGAAATTTTCTTCGATATGCATTTGGTACTCTTTTACGAAAAAAATGATCATCCTAAAAATAAAATAAAAAATAATCGTCGTTCAAATACCACTTGCATAAATAATGTTATCACAGAGCGTCGCCTTCGCTGGTTAGGGCACATTCTCCGTCGTCCACCACATAAGTTGACGTATATTTCGTTATTTGCTGAACCGTGTAATGAATGGCAAGCGAGGTGGGCCAATCAAGACCTGGACCGATACGGTTAGGAAAGATTTTGAACGTATAGATGGGCCAGCAATATATGGGCTTAGACGATGGAAAAAGGAATGGCTTCTATTATTCTTGACGATGAAATCAGACCGCATCGCTTGGAAGCGTCTTACCCTTGTAGCCGTTGGAGCGAGCCTAATTAGCAATGGTGAGAGCTGTTAGAAGGAGAAGAGTACCGATTCTTTTTTTGTGAATAAATGTTTTTTTTATTTCTTTACGACGAATGAAAGATGCGATAATCGAAATTTTGGCAAATAGGGCAAAAGAATTTGTTGGTAACAAATCTTACCAACTTCTATCTCCGTTTTTCATGTTTCTTTCCACTGAATAACAATTTCCTTAATTGTTCTTCTCTTCTCCTCCTAACAGCCCGTTTAACTGGCTCCACTGGCGATTAGAATAAGGCATTTCCAAGTCTATCGATCCAATGCCATGCCTGAAGGGAAGTTATTCTTTTTTCCAATTTTTAAAGCCACATATCGCTAAGCTATCTAGGAATGCACTGATGAACGATCCTTTTTTAGCAAATATAATTTTTTAATAATTCCAGATTATAATTCTAAATTCTAATTATAATTGATATGGAACTTAGGTGATAAACTTAGCTAACTTGGGTAGAATTTAGGAGTTTTTTTAAAAATTTTTTATGTTATATTTATTTATTTTATATTTTAAATATTTTAAATATAATCACACATAATGGTTAGTTGAGAGATATTTTAAAATATTTTTCAATAGATCGCATCCGTATATCTCAAGTTTCATAAATATTTGAACTGTCCATTTCAAAATTTTCAATATTTGTCTGCTGAAATATTTGGTTGAGTTGATCGAGTAGATTATCACAACGAATGTCAATCAGTTGAAAAAATGATAACTTTATTACATGTGGTGGTGATTAGCAATAAGATAATAGTTGTTTTTGAGTTAATGCGTTGATTTTTTGCCCAAGGAATATATGACGGATGGAAATAGACCAGCAGTGCCACTCGGAATACTTTTAATAAAACATATAAATATTTTCTAGCCAATCACATTTATTAAACTTGAAGTTGAAAACACTAAAATTATTGATAATTAGTGATAATTTTAGTGAATAATTAATGATAACTGAGGACCGATCTGGCTAAAAAACTCCATCGCATAAGTTAAATTAAATATCAACTGAAATAAAATAAATGTAAATAAGAATGTTCGATTTTTTTCAGCTAATTTAAGATTATTCAAAATTTCTTCTAGATTTCCTTGATAAAAAGATGTTATCATTAATATTGATATTTCCACTGTTGCGGCAAGGAATTATTCCACAATTCTCTACTATTTTTACAATCTTTTCTGCCGAAAATTTTACTATTTACAAAAAATAATAGCAAATTTTCCAATAAAACAGGCAGGACAGAGCTGATTACTCAAATGAACCTGTTGAGAGTAGTTTTTCGGGTAGTTATCATAATAAAGTTGCCATTAACAAATATGAATGATACTCCTAACTCCTATGAATGATAATAATATTTTTCGCCAAGTTTCCTTTAACCATTCCTTTTCGGCTAGCGGAACGACGGTAGGCGAATCATTTCTGCTTACATGTACCACTTTTTTTATAGTTATTCACTTTTCTTAACTCTTTAAAAATTAAAAATTAATTATAATAAAATCTCTTTAAAAATAAATTATAATATAATTATAATTAAAAACTTCTAAAATAAATTAGTTTAAACAATATTAAATAGCGAAAAAAAAAGAAAAAACTCGATTCTTATTTTAAATGATTGATTTTGAGCGTTCATTTTATTGAAATATTTTGATTCGCTTTCGGCATTACAAATTGAAAATCAAGAAATTTAAAGGACAACTCGCACGAACTGTTAATTTTATTAATTTTCTTCGATTATTAATTTGTATTAATTTAATTTCATTCGATTAAAATAGATTAACGGATTTGTTTCGCCTTAAGCACTTAATTTTCTAACTGTCAACAGTCAATTAAAAGCGCGAATAGAATGGCTCAGTGGGTTGTTGCTAAATTCGGAGCGCTGGTGCTGAGGTTCGATTCCCCGCAGGAGTAAACCTGTCTAAAAATCCTGGTAACGTTGACGACTCACCTGTACTTCTATCGCCAAAAGACTCCATGGCATATTTGCCCAATGCGACAAGCCAGCCGAGTTTAACCAGTAATGGTGAGGAATCTTAAAAAAAGAATTATATAATGGCAAATCTATTTGAACTTTTATTGGTACTTAAATAATCGTGTAGTATGTATGTCGCTGAAATTATAATATTAAGCAAAATGGATATTCTGATTCTTATAAAATTTCTCTTCCTACTAGTCAGTATAAAGTAGAAACGAAACCTTGTAATTCTATTCGGATTTCTTGAATTTACCAAATTTATAAAGTTTTATGAAAATTCTTTCCTATTTTGGTTTTTTCAAAATTTTTTCTATTGTTTGAAATCTTATTTATTATTTTTTTGTATGAAAAAAATTTCGTCGACATTTTGGCAATTTTTTTATTTTCCTTCTTTTTCGGTGAATTTGATGATGAAAAGAGATATGGGAATGACAAATATTTTTCTTTTTATCAGAATTTTTTCCTCGAAATGCTAAAACTTTTTTTTTTATTTTATTTTGCTAATAATTTATTTGTATTTGATAAAAATTCTAAAAAAAAAACTTGGTAAAACTTGCATAATTTGCAAATACTTGAATCGAGAGGCTTGGGAAGGGTTTTAGTTTTTCGTTGTAGAGCGCGAGGCGAACCAAGTCAGTAAGTCAGCGCGAGTCGTTTGAATAAGGCTTATCTATAATTCTAAAATAGCCTTTATCCTTATTAACCTAAAAATAATAATATCTGAAAAATTGTATTGTATTTCCTTCCTTTCTTGACCTTTTTTCGAGCCAATGGAACTGCTGATTGGAATTCACATCGCCTAAATGTATAGAGTATTGTATTCAATTGAAGTTTGTCGTCGGCATTTCGGAAATCCAGGATTTTATAAGTTTTCCTTTAGAGGATTATTGAAAATTTTTTTTATTACTGATCAACTTTACAGATTCTGTAGATGGAATTTACTTAAGCTTTATTTTTATCAAACGCTTCTCATATATATATATATATATATATTTTTAAACATTAGGCTTATTGCAGTCGATATTATAGGATTATATGTTGGATAAACTGGATTTTATTAAATTATCTCTTATATCATATTGTATTTTATTATTTTATTCTGTATTCTTATATTTTCCTTTTATATTTTTATTTGTGTTATATTTTATATTTTCACATTTCATTTTATATTTTTTATATTTTTATTTATTATTTTATTATTTATTATTATATAAATTCCACTGTTTTTTATATTATTTCAATTTTTATATTATTTTTTTTAGATTATTTAGATTATTTTAATTTTTACATATTTTCAATTATCCATTATTTTCAAATTAAGTTTTAAAATTTATTTTTATTTGTTTTAAAATTAGTTACACATTTATAAAAAAATTACTGTGGTAATTTAGAATTTTATTAACTTATTGATTATATATTGATTTGATGAAATATGATAAAATGATAAAATATAATTTGCTAGAAAACAATGCGAATTCAAGAATTGCTATCATATCACTCCCATTATATTTTATGAATTTTCGCAGAACAAAAGAAAAATTGACGTGGCATTTAGGCTATTTGTCTTCTTGGCTGATGATAATAGAATGCATTCGATTTGTATTTTTTTGACGTGAATAAGTCTGGGGAAATTTTTTAAAAGTGCAATCCGAATTATGCTGGGAATCTCTGCATTTGCATTTTCTAGTTCCATTCGATTTTTAATCATCAGAAATCAATGGAAACAAAAATCGTGCAAATGATTTCGAGAATCGTAACTTCTTTAGGATAACTGAAATTAGTGGTTCGCCTAGTTATGCAAATTTTTAATATTTAAATTTAAAATTAATAGTGATTTTAATTTTTTTCTCTTTTTTTTCATTTTTTCCAATTTTTTTTTAATTTTTTTTTAATTTTTAATTTTAACTTTTTAATTTTAATTAATAATTTTTTTCCATAATAATTTTTTTTCCATTGTTCCTTAAATGTGAAACGAGAATTTTTAAAAGATTAAAAATTTTGATTTATTTTAATTTAGTTGACAAAATGAAGGAACGATTATTTCATCGGTTTGACAATGAATGATTTCGAGAAATATTTAGTAAAATTGAAACGAGAAAGATTTTTCAAATTTTTACAATATAAAAGAATATTTTATCCATTATAAATTTAAATAAATTTATTTCTAATTTAATTTCTAATTAGTAATTTATATATAATGCGAGTGATGTTGGCGACTCGCCTGCATTTCTATCGCCAAGGGACTCCCTGGCGTATTTGCCCAATCCGACAAGCCAGTGGAGCGAGTTTAACCAGTAATGGTGAGGAATCTTAAACAAGAGAAATTTATTTATAAATAAAGTGATTGGTGCAAAATCCTATTTCAGCTATCAATCAAATAAATCGACATTTTTTCTAATTTAACTTTCTAATTCTCCAACTTCTTTTTATATCGAATTATAAGCGAATAAATTTTTGCATATTTTCTTTTTAATATTAGCCGTTGGATGAACGAAATAGTTGAATGAGTACTCTTCGAATAAGGTCAAATTATAATAGATTTTCGATTTCCCGATGGGAATAAACCTATAAATGTCATATAAAGTGTGGAATTCGGTTAGTGCTCTGAGAAATTCAACTCTTTTAATGAGTCTCATCTCATTTTAATAGTTCGTATAGCCATAATTAAACCACGAATGGTGAGTGCTTCTATCAGAAAACTTTATCTCTTATCACCTCTTTTTGCTAGAACAACATTAATTAGAAAGCATGGAAATTATTATCCATTTGTAAATTCCACTATTTTTAATTTAGTAAAATTGAGCTTCCTTTTAACACGGTTCATTAGAAAAATTAGGAAATTTTTTTCATTTCCAGAGGATAAATAAAATCAATGGAGCCATCGTATCCACGTTAAATTTCAGTTATTGAAATTACTAACTTGTTTCATAGAGTATTTAAGGTGTAACGTCTTTTCCAGAGGACCATTAAAAACCATAAGTCCAGCAAATAGGTATTTAGCATTATCCGAAATCAATGAAACACTTTGGTACAGTTTTTTAAATTTTTTTTGATAATTTCATTTTTTTTGTTGTGTTTTTCACAAATGAAATTGATTTAATGGTGCATTAAATGTTAAAATTTTCCTAAATTGTTTTTTTTTTTTATGAAAATAAATATTACATAAATGAATTAATTTATTCAAATTTCATTAGAGAGATTTTTTACATATTTTTTTAGTTTTGCTGAATTTTAATTAAAATTATTTATAAATATTTAATATAATAATTTTCATAAAAGTTTTATCGATTCGTCTTCATTAGTTTAGAAAATCCACTTACGCTTCCTTATTGAAAATTATTTACTCACAAGGAAATTAATTAAAGAAAAAATTGCCACAATCAAAATTTTATATTTTATATTTTACATTATATTTATATTTTATATTATATATTAAATTAAATTTTTATATTAATATTATTTATTATTTTATAAATTTTATTTTATTTATAAATTTCACTAAATTATTTTTCATATTATACACTATTTTATTTTATATTTTACTTTTATATTTTTATTTATGTTATATTTTATATATTCATTTTCATATTTTGTTCCTGTATTTTTCATTATTTTATTCCTATATTTTATACATTTTTATATTATTTGTTATTTTATAAATTCCACTATTTTTAAAATTATTTTAATTTCCATATTATTTTTTATATTATTTTAACTTTATTTTATTTTCAGAGTAAGTTTTAAAATATCATTTTTATTCATTTCAAAATGTTTTCACTATAAATTTATAAAAATTACATTGTCCTGATTTGTAAAATTCTACCGACTCAATGATTATAAATTAACTATTGACTGTTCGTAGAATAAAACTTTTCAGTTTGCGGACATATTTATGCGAGGAGGAGAATCACTGAGCTTAATGCAAATATAAATTTTCTCTCTACGAGCGCTTTGGCTAGGCTCTTTGCACTAACTTGTCAAATTTTGTTTGTCAACTATAAAAATTTTTGACGAAAGTCATTTGGCGACAGAATTACTGTGCTGACTCGTTCAGCATCATCCGCAAATTATTTCCATCGAAGATATTTCCATGCTTTTTTTAAAGAATAATTTTTTCCTACCTTTATTTATAGAATCCAATTGGTGGAACTATTAAACAGTCGATTACAGAGGACATCCATCAATTCCTCTTCAATTCTTCTAATTTTATTGCCAATTATACTGTTTTGATTGCCTTGTTTATTTATCGGCTTATCACAATCGCTTTATCAGTGGAAATCAACGATAACATCGATTATCCAGAAAAATTTTTCCTTATTCTTTCAGAAATTTATAGTTTAATACAAAAATTTTAAGTTCAATTTTACGAAAAAAACAAAAAATAATAATTCTTTTTCACCGATATTTTGTGTTTTTCTTCAAATTTTTTTCCATTTTCAAATAGCATTTTCAATTAGCCTTTACAAATTTTTTTTTTCCTTTCGAAAGGAAGTAGTTTTTTCTTTAAATTTTATTTCAACTAAAATTTTTCCTTTTTTTTAGTTTTTTCCTTCATTTATTGGATCCATTTTTCGTGAATTATAAAGTTTTAAATATTTCTTTAACGATTTTTTTTGCATTTTTCAATATTCAGCACAATACTTTGCAAAACTTATCATTCATTGTTAAATATTTACTATTCTATCAAATAAAGTAAATTTAAAATAAATAAGTATAAATAAGGCAATAATTGCAACAAAAGCGTTTAAATCGACGATGTTAACTATATTGAACTATGCTGACTTTGTAATTGTAAAAAAGATGGTCGCTTGAGTTTCACCCTACTATTTCCAGCTTATCGCTGAGCGACCAAAGAGTCTCACCTTATCGACCGAGGATTTTATTGCTAACCAGAAATGGTACATGAAAAATTACGAAAAAAAGCTATAAAAGCAAATTTTGCATCAAATTATCTGCTTTAATTCTGCGTTAATTGAATTTGAAGTTTATTATTAGTTATTAAATCGTTTTTCATAATTATTTTTTCATAATCACTTGGAAAAATTTTGCAAATTCGATTCGATAAAATGAAATTTCGGCGAAATTTTATTTGCTTAGAACAAAAGAGAAATTATATGAATGGTTTCTTTCGATTTTGTAATTTTTTAAAAAATTAAAAAAATGTTATATTTTTAAAAAGATTTCAAATAAACCGACGAACTAATTTATTTCACATTTGTTGATTTTTTCATAAAAATTCGCTAATTTTCTCATTAATTTTCTAATTTTCGACGCAAATAAGTTAATAAACGCCTCAACAATTTTTCTATATTTTCTATAGAAACCTCGCACCAACGCTGATTTGATTCGCTGCATTGGCGACCAGGTGTAGGCCATTTCCAAGTTTTCTGATCCGATAGGAATTAGTTTATTGTTGTTCAAAAAGCAATTAATAATGGAACTCCTCTGCAAATGTGATTGAATGATCATAAAACATTGTTGTACTAAATCTTGTTTTCCTTTTTTTTTTTTTTTTGCCCAATTTTTCATTTTATATTGGAAAACAACTTTACAACTTTTCAAAAATTTTCTCATTGTTTACTTACACTTTTATTTTAAATAAGTTTCAAATAAAATAAAAATAATCAAAAAAAAATTCACTTTTTGCAAATCAACTTATTTTTATCTTATCAAAAATGCATTAAAAGATGGTTGGTACCATGAAATGATCAATTTGAGTACCATTTTTGATTCGCTGTTAGCTATTCGAACCATTATAATTGCTATAAATTAATTTCGAATAAAAACAAATCGTTTTGAAGGAAGTCTTATCTTTTAATTGCTAATCTACAAATTATGAATTAAAAAGAGGAATTTTCAGGGATTTGTAAAAAAATTTTAGAAAATTTATGAAATAAGAATTTGCATTTGGCATTCGTTGCTGTGCTAATCATATAATCACAGCTTCTTTTTTATCAAAAAAGGAATCCTAAAGGAATTTTTTTTTTCGTACTCATAATATTCTTAAGCAACGTTTCGAATCATAAACAAGTGCCTATTATCTGAATTTCGTCTGAATCTGATTTCATGTGATATGTTTCAGTCGTTATTTTCATTAGAAATCATTGAAAATATTGAGATTAGTGGCTGCTATGTCATTTATATATTTCTATTTTCAAGCGATTATCTGGAGAAAACATTCTATCTGAACAGCTGATAAAGCGAGTTTTAATCACTAATCAGTTAACTAATACATCCCATTTATAAGTCTATTTGTCTTCTAGTTTTCAACCGTTTACTTGAATAAATTTTTCTTCTATTAAATTTATCAAATGAAATTTTAATTTTAATTCTCGCATGCGACAATTCTATCAAATGTCAAATTCATAATTTTACTAGTTTAGCAAAAAAAAAACCAAAATTAATTTCTTCTGGCCATTACTACTTGAAGAAAATAGTTTGGGCGAATTTTTATTTTCTTTCGTAAATTTCTTTCCAAAAATGGTGAACTAGTTTTTCGTAAATTAATTTTTAGATGAACTAAAATGCTAAATAATCAGTGGAACCAAAACAAGAAATGATGATGCATGTTATCAGAAGGTTTGATAAAGATGATGAATCGTGAAGAGTCTTCCGCTGCATAATTTTATGAAATAGAAAAAGGAAATCAAAACTTATTTTTGTTCTTTTGATAAATGATAATGGATTTACACAAATAAAATGTTAAGCATCGATTGGTTAAGTTAATCTTATCACTCAAATTTATCATATTCTTTTTCTCATTCCTATTCTAATTATGAAAGTTAGTCAATCGGATCATATTTCCTGAACAGCTGTTTATAATTTTCTTCAATTTTTTTTTCTTTTTTTTTCATCATTCTTTTCTATTGCGTAGTTAAGTTTTTAGAATATCAAATATAGTTTTTTTCTTTAAGAAAACTTCATTCTTTATTGGCTGACGTGATTTGTTATTTCCAACGAGGAGGATTTTTTTCGATTAAGCCATTATTACTATCAGTGATGGCACCAGATCGCGTAGCTTGGAAACTCTGCCTTAGCCTTCTTACCAGCAGAGCCAACCAGTAGTGGTGAGAGCTGTTAGAAGAAGAAGGCATTATCGGCGCTTCACCAACTCCCTTTGACGTGATCATTAGAAGTGAGTAATGGATAGTGTTGTGGACCATTCTTTACCTATCATCGTTTTTTTTTTTTAACATGGATTCCGATCATTTAGACTTAATTCGTTTCATCATACCACTGCCTATGGTACTTTCAATTAATGCAATCAATAATTCTTAAAATGAGCAAAGAAAAACCTTAAACTAATGCTTAGGTGAAATTGAAATTGAATTATTGCTGTTATTAATTATTATAATTATTATAATTTTTTAAAAGCATTTATTGTTACGCACTCGGCTGGCTTGTTGGGATCGGAGAAATATTCCAGGAAGACCTTTGGTAATATTGGTGATACAGGTGAATTGCATTACCTGGATTTTTAAAGGACAGGTTCACTCTTGCCGCATTATTATTGTTGTTATCATTATTATTGTTATTATTATTAATTAACATCATCATATTTTTGTTAATTATTATTATTCAGCTCATAAAGGCATTTTATCAGTCTGTATATATGGGGAAGATTCTTTCTGACTGACAGATTCCTTCGAAGTAAGAACTGGTGTCCATCAGAGTCTGCCTCCTTTCCCCTACAGCTATAGATTCAACTATAGATAATGGGTATCGCTTGTTGGCACTCAAGACGCGTACAAATTAGTTGAGAATATAGCACCACAGGCCTTGAATACGCTGATGATGTAGTCCTTTTTGCTGACAGTTATAATGAAATGCAAATAATGTTAAACAATGTGTCAACAATTGCAGCGAGAATTGAACTGTAAATAAAACCAAAGTGTTTTCGTCTTATACACAAGATGTTGATAAAACAATGTTGATACTTTTATCAATCCATTGTCGGTTGAAGTAATACCCGATTTTAAAAACCTTGAATTAATTCTAATCCCAAATGGCTAAGCGAAGGATGAAATTATGAAATTATGATAGCGACGGCTTGAAATATGATTTCCAACTGACAAAATCTTTATGGAATCGTCGCGAAATCACCATATAGGCGAAAATCCGCTTCTATACAGCTGTAATTGGCTCGATCTTGTATATGGCTGCGCAACATGGACAATGAGAGTGGACAATGAGTGGTACTTTTGACCACTCATGTCTAACATATATTGACCATACATTTTACCACCGATGGAAAAAGGAATGGCTTCTATTACCACTAGTGATGGCGTCGGACCGAGCAGCTTGGAGACGTCATATTCTCGTAGCCAGCAGAGCCAGCCTAACAGTGATGGTGAGAGCTTTTAGAAGAAGGTGAAGAATGATCATTATTATTGTTTTCACTTATTATTATTATTATTAATTAATAATATTAATACTAATAATATTAGTTAATATTATATACTAATATTATATTAGTTAATATTAATAATATTAATATTAACTAATATTAATACTAATTATTATTAATAATTAATTGTTATTATTAATTATTGTTATTAATTTATTATTGCTATTATTTAGTAATATCATTGTTGTTTTATAATATTATTACTACTTAATAATAATTTTATATTAATATTTTAATTTTATATTAATATTAATAATATAAATATCATTATTATTTATATTATTAATAATGCTTATTTATTATTATTTAAACTGTTAGATTATCATTTATCATTTAACCGCTGTAAAACCTCATTTTTTATCAATTTTATTATCATCCTTCGCTTTTTTATCTTTTCTTTGAATGAAATTTTAATTGAATTTTTTTATGATTCGAGTCCAGCTGACTCATTACGCATCTTTGGGTAACAATATGGCATAAATAAAGGGATAAAGCGAAGTAAGAATGGCCTATTGAATTATTACTCTCACTTTGGACCACCAATGTTGGATTTCTACTCTCAAACTTATCCTTCAAATGTCCAGGCGATACTGGCGATTCGTCTAAACTTCTGTCGCCAAGTGACTCCTCGATAAAATTTTTCTGATCCAAGTTCTAGTCAAATGAATTTTCGGCAGTTCAAAATTTTTTTTTCTTTTTTTGAAATTTTTCTGGAATGGTTAGATTTTATAATCATTTTTTGGTAGAATTTCGTTTAATCCTCAACAAAATCCGTGCTAAAAGCCATTGTTTTTGGCTGAGTCGCACGAATTTCCTATTGCCGTTTTTAATTCAAAACTTATAATAATTTGATCTTTATTATTCCAAGCGAAAAATGGAAATGGGGTATCTAAAACTTGTTTTATAAAGGACAATGAATTAATGCCGTAAGTTCGAGCTCTAACTTGAGGTTTTTACCGGATGCGAACGGTAGCGAATTTTCGAGTATCGAGTGGTTTCACCACTAATCCATATTAAGCCGAGAATTCAATCCTTTGATTTATGATTCCGTTCTATTTATTAAATACGTCTCGGTGTTGGTTTGTTTTATGGGTCAACGAGGGTCAAGGATGGTTCTTAAGCTTTTTTTCTTGCTACGCCAAAATGTCGGAAAAAACCTAAGTCTATCTCTTCTGTAAAATAAATGTTGGCTTTTGCAATTATTTAACGAAAAAACTCGTCTATTAATTTTTATTTTATTACGTTTGCATCACTATTAATTAATTAATTAATTGAATAATTAATAATTATTTAAATAAAATTTTCGTTAAGTTTTTTTAAAATTTTTATTAAATTTGTAAAATTCGCCTATTTGATAAATTTAAATTTTAAAATTTATTGAATAATTGATTTTATTTATTAATAAAATCTATTGGTTATTATTCATAAATTTAGTAAATATCATTTTAATTTTAGAATTTTTAAAAAATATTTTTTATCGATAACTGTTAATTTTTCGACGGTGAATTTTTTTATTTTGCTCATAAATTATTTTTTTAACGATTAAATATTATCTCTTTTCTTCTATTTAAAAGACTGAATGATAAAGTTTATATGAGAATAAATAAGAAATAGTTCGATTCCTATCGCTTAATGGTAGTGAACTTGGGGTTTTTAACGTATAGATGGACCAGCGATATATGGACTTAGACGATGGAAAGGGAATGGCTTCTATTACTATGGCGTCGGACCGAGCTTGGCGACGTGTTACCCTTGTAGCCAGTGGAGCTAGCCCAACCAATAATGGTGAGAGATGATAGAAGAAGAAGAAAAGTACGAGGCTTGCTTATATCTCTTTCTTTAAGTGGAAAATCCTCTGGCGAAAGTGAGATCCAAATTAATTCGTAGTTACTGGAATCAATAGAAAACTTTTATTTCTTGGTTAAAGGTGCCAGTATTTTACGTATTGGTTATCAGATACTTCGAGTCGTAGTCACCGGTTTGAGTCCCAATATTCGTTGTAACACTTTATTAATGCTAGCAGAGCGCAATGATTTCTCTTTAATAGCTTTGTTTGTTTTTGCTGGCAATTCCCAAATTTCATTTTTCTAATTTAACACTCGCTCAATTATTGAATCGAGCTTTTCCATTTTCGCAAACGCTCATCCCACAACGGCTGTTGTTGCCTTCTTTATTTTGCTTACAGGATAACCTTAGTCAGTTTATAGTTTAGAACGATAATGGAGTATTGTCGTCTTTTGATATTAAACGGTTTATCTCCAAGTACTGTAGTTGCTTATTTCTTTTTCAGGTTTTTTTCATTACATGGTTCAGAATAAGGCGAAATATATCGTGTTATATCGTCTCTTTAAAAAATACAATAATGAAAAATATTGATGAAGTGGATGAAATTTTTGTTCGGACATTTAATGGAAGTAATGATAGCGTAAATGCAGAAACGCGATCTGCGCCTGGTGATTTGCAGAAACCATCTTCGTCGAGAGAATTTGAATTTCTTGCCAGTATGTTTTTTGTTTATTCTCCTCGGATTGACTTTGAACTTCATGGTATATATAGCTGAACACACATATATGCTTTAAGTCATAGAGTTTTTTTCTGTTTCTGAACTATCCATTATCTTCTCTCTTATTGTAGAAGAAAGATTTTTTTTCTCATACGAAGTTGAGATAACACTATTCACTATTTAAATTATGAAACAGAAATGAATCAAACTAGTTTTGGTTTTGCGTATAAAATTTGCTACAGTTTTAACTTTATAGATGATCCACGTTGCTTCGATCAATATTTACCAGAGTTGACGAATGCCGAAATTTTTCCAGATAGTCAATCGAAGGCTGTTCATACTCAACGCTCGAGGCCTGTTGGTCATTATAGGTCTATATTTTGCATTTTAACATAACTGATAGAAATAACTGTTATTATTATTTGAATTATTTTTTCCATACAGTAAAAAAAAATGTAGGAATGTAAAAAATGGATTCGCTTCGGGGCCACCCTGGCCAAAACGTGAGAAGCCCTGGTCAACAGTTTGTGTTTGGCAAAAGCATCAACAAATTCAAGCAATTGAAAAAGAAATCAATGTTCTAGCGAATGAAACACTCGTTGGCATTCGTAAATGGAGGTATATTTCGTTTATAAAAATTAATGAAGTTAAAATTTTTTTCTTGAACAAAAAGAATTATTTAAATCATTGGCTGTATTCTGCAATTCATTTTAGACCAGCTTGGTTACAACGATTTAGCTCTCGTAATTGGATGCTTTTATGGTTGTGCTGGTTTTGTACAGTTCAAGGATTATTAGTTAATGGTCTTGTGCCTTCTGCGATTACGTCAATTGAACGAAGATTTCAATTTAGTTCATCCACAATAGGCCGAATAATGCAAGTGCGTTTCTTTATTTTTTTATTCTTTCTTTCAATAATATTTTATTTGCAACAAAGTAAACGTTTGCACTTTGAAAAATTTTAAAAAAGTTAAGGTGAAATCTTTTCTGCTCGTTGTTTTTAAATTAGTTTTTAATTTTAATTATTTTTTATTGTTAATTTATTGAAAAATTAATTGAAAATTTGAAAGTTTTAAAGAAGTATCTGCATTTATTTAATTGAAATAGTGAAAAATTTTTAGTTCTATGATTTTGGCTACGTGTTGTTTTGCATACCAGTATCGTATTTTGGTGGTAGGCACTCAAAACCAATGGTACTAGCAACTGGTCTACTTTTGATGGCATTAGGAAGTTTAATTTTTACAATGCCTCATAATTTTTCCGATTCATATACATATAATACAGAAGAAGAAAGTTTTAGTAAATGTGGCATTAATCGCCATTTAAATAGTTAGTTTTTTTCATTCTTTCGAATTTTATATTTTTTTTCAGATTTTCAACCATTATCATTCTTGCTTGCTTGTCATAAATGAAAATTATTTTAGTCAATTATCTTAAAATTCTTATTTCCATTATCGCTTTTTTTCTGGAAAATTATATCACTAAATTTGTTTCAAAAACCGTCCAAACAGTAATCTACATCTTTCGTTTTAGATGCTATTACTATTGTTACATTGGAGGCAAACAAATCTGTCCATCCGTCAATTTCGGTCGCTAGTGCCGAAGCTTTAAAGAGCTGTCCTGCACCCGAGAATCAAGTACCGTATTCTTAAAGTCTTTTTTTCATTGTTTTTTTTATTTTTAGCTCTATTTCTTACGATTTCTCAAATCTATCAGATCATTAATATATTTTGATTCATATGAGGCTCCTAATTTTCTTCAATTGCTCATGCTATTAGTAATTTGATTGTTTTTTCATTAATATCATCCACATTTCTTCGCCATTTAATTCAAATATACATTAATTATACATCATTTTTTTGTTTGTGGGCGATAACAACTGTCTTTTTTTGAAAATTCCCTTTTGCTTATTTATTTCCAGTTTGTTTATTAACATAAACATAAATAATTTTTTAATTATTGGTTAATTGAATAATATTTTGCTATAGCATTAATTAGTATTTATTATCTATTTTGCTGCAAAGTTTTATTTGCAAATTATATTTATTTTTATTTGCTTAATATTTTGTTGATACAAGCTGAGCCGCGAATAATTTGTTATTTTATCAGCATTAAATAAACGAAATTTCAGTCGGGGACATTTCGATATGTTTTTCTCTTTTGTTTGGCGCATTTTCTTCATGGTATTGGCGCCACTCCTCTATTTACGCTAGGAGTTAGCTACATCGATGAAAATGTTGGACCAACATTATCATCACTTTATCTTGGTAATCGTTTATGCAAAAAAGTATTGCTTACCTATTAGAGCAAAAAATTGGAATGAAATTTTAATGCATCAGATTTTTTGCCAAATTTTATTCATGCCTTAAATATTACTCATGAAGATGATTTAGGAATATTTTATGCATTTGCTATATTTGGTCCTGCATTTGGTTTCTTAATGTCTAGCACTTTTCTTCGATATCATACAGATTTTTTGCAATCAGATCATCAGTTTGCGTGAGAAAATTTTGAAATTCGCTTAAAATTTCTGTTTAAAATTAAAAATTTTTCATGGTCCAAAAAAATCTGCAAAAATTTTTTTATTATTATGCCAGATTTTTTCTTGATTCCATTTCATTTTTGCAGAATTCGGATTAATAATACATTTGATAATAATAATGCTGCATTTTTTCAACGACTTTAAATTTAGAATTCTGAATATTGATGAAAGTGATCCGAAGTGGGTGGGAGCTTGGTGGATTGGCTTTCAAATTGCTAGTTTCTTGGCTGTTGTTGCTGTATTTCCGATTTTGATTCTTCCAAAAGTTCTGCCAGAGTCGCTTAAGTGGCACAGGTATATAGTACGTGTCCTCTCTTAATTAATGGTGTGGCGAAAAGTTATTTATCATGGTAAAAAAATCAGTTCTAATAAGTTCTGAATGATCTACAAAAATTGATTGAAAAAGCGTATCGAATTTTTTTTGCTGTTCATTGCGTTTAAATTTAAGAAAAAATTTCGCAATATTCACACAGTATTTTTGCTATTTTATTAAAAAGCAAACAATTAAGATTTAAAAACAACAGCAGTTCAAATCTTATAGGACGCGTTTACACGAAGAAACAATGCAGGGCTCTAAAAGGCGTACACCGGATTGTTGTGGCATACCATCAGCTAGTAAAACAGCTGCAGTTTGTGGACCCTTGTTACCAGCCAGTGGAGAAGGTACATTATTATATCTTCAATGTAATTATATAATTATAGAATAAATTGCAAAATGTTTGAAAAATATGAAAGATTTTTGATTTAATGGTTTAATTTAATAATATTCTACTCTTCCTCAACTATTTACTTATTTTAGAACAGCAAAGCCTACCCACTATAGCGATTGGCGAATCTATGCCAGCTGTACAGAGCAATCGTGGACCAATCTGGTATCATATTTGGCTCGATGTTCGACACATACCTATCGCAATATATCGAACACTCTCAAACGGCAGCTACATGCTTATAACAATAGGAATGGCAGTTGATGGTATGTATCCTATGTTCACAATGTTTTATTACTCTAATTTCTGTTTCGAAAGCAACAGTTGTTAATTTAAAATATTTTCTCGAAATATTATTTTTCAATAATTTGTGATATTTAGGTTATTTTTTAATTTGGCAATAATAAGTATTTTAAATTGAAGAATTTGAATGCTTCAAATTTGAGATATGATTTGTTGGTCCATTTTCATCATTTTCATCGCTTTTTTCCGCTTGTTTTATTCTAAATTTTTACTTAATGCTTAGTTTTTTGTCTTTTGCTTTAATAAATAATCTCTCTAACTTAAAAAAATAATTCCTATATTTTGCTCGTATATTTTCCAAATAAGTACTTTTCAGTAATAGAGGTAAAATGCCCAAATATGCCATATCCACCATATTTATATGATCCTCGCATTCCAAAGTTCTTTGTTCGATATTCGTCGAGTTCTTTGAATTCGTTCGTTTTATTGGAATAATTTTCTAGATTTCTATTATCTCTAAAAAATTGTAGCAATTTTTTAATAAACCTAAATCGAAACTATAAATTACATATTTTCATGAAGCCGACAAAATTTTAAGAATGTTAATTTATCACTTCTAACATTTATTAGAGAAAATTTAAGAGAAATTAGGTGATTTTTAAAATGTGAAGGAGTAACATCAAAAAAATTAGTTAGCTATTCAGTACTGAATCAAATAATAGCTGAAATTCATTACTGAATCAAATAATAGCTGAAATTAATAGCTAACAAAATTAATAGCTGAAATAATTGAAAAAGCTCTCACATTCCTGCAGTATTACTGCGATATTTCTCAGTTTCATATTCATTCGTTTTCATTGTTACTTCACGATTTAGTTTTGATGTCGTTTGATGTTGAGATTCGTAAATCTCTCGAAATTTATCTTTTGAATCACATAATACGTCTAGATGATAAAGGTTTAATAAAAGTTTTTAATCATTTAACATGCAGTCAATATCAAAAAATATAATTCAGATTATCAGTAAAGTTATCAATAAAATCAGGATATTCGATTTATGATTTCGGTTTCTTGATATTTATTTTTTTCGAATATCCCTATTATTAAAAAAAAATGATAAATCTAGAAGAGGAAACAATACTATTGTAGTCCACTGGCATTTCCTTCCGAAACTTCACGATAAGGAGATTTAGGCCATTAGAAAGAACCTATAATCATTGAAATCTAGGATTCCAGGTTGGTAGATTGTACAATGAAGTAAACTTACAAACAGCTTGAATTTGCGGACTGAGTTGGTTTGATAAGATTATAGTGAATATTATGGAATAGACCGAATGGTGTTGCATGAAAATTTTACTATAGAGAATAAACAATTAAGGAAGAAACGGGAATAATATAGGACGAAAATAAGGACATTTTTTGCTAAAATAAGAATGAGACTAGTCATAATATTAATTTTCTTTCGTATTATTTGCATTTGTTCGTTTTATAAAATAATTTTATTAAAGTTTTTTTCTCTTCTAACAACACGTATCCTTTCTAATTTAAATGATTATACTAGTTTAGCAGGAATCTCCAAATCTCCAAATCGCCTGGCTTGGCATCGTTGCTGAAATTGCAGTCATTTTTTCTTCCGAAGTCTAAATTCATATGTCATTGGTTGGTTGCTTCGTTTCTTGATTAAAAATTTTTTCAGGTTTAATTATAACGGGCGCCTCCACATTTATGTCGAAATATTTGGAACGACAATTCAGTGTTGCGCCAAGTAAAGCGAATATGCTGATCGGTTGGCTTTTTGGCTTTGGCTTTTTAATTCCTTTTTTTTTCTCTTGTTGAATAAGTAAATTTTTTTGTTCGATTCCCTTTTTTATGACCTTATGATTTCTTGATGAGTTTTTTATGATTTCTTTTTTTCTAAATTTAAATAATTGTGGTTGAGAATTATGTTTGCCTCATTTGGCCTTTTCTGTAAGTATCGTTCATCGAAAAATAGGAGATAAAATGGCCCAGTGGGCTGTTCAATTCAGAACGCCGATGCTGAGATTTTATTTCCTGCAGGAATAGACCTGCTTAAAAATCCGGCTGATGCTGGCTCACCTACATTTTTATCGCAAAAGTAATCCCTAGCATATTTGTTTAATACGATAAGCCAGCGCAGTGAGTCTAACTAGTGATGCTGAGGATTCTTTAAAAAAAAAGTCATGGCAAACTAGATATCAGTTCAATTGTTTCAATTTAGGTTGTATAATGGTACCAATGGCTGGAATTGGCACAATGTTTAGTGGATTTGTAATCCAGAGATTTCGATTGAGTTGTGTAAAAACGTTAAAATTTTGTATTGCATTGCTGATGTGTTCATTATTATTATCGCCAATGTATTTAATTTATTGTGATCATGATACTTTGGCTGGTATCGAATCATATTATGATATTGATGTTGGCAGGTTCTGTTTTTTTTTTCAGTTCTAAATTTTGGAATTTTTAGAAAAATTGTGAGAGAATTTATTATGAGAAAAATTAGATCGCTGCGCTATTGAGGAAAAAATTTGAAAAATCTCGGCCAATGATAAAATATTTCGAAATTTCTTTAGTCTTTTAATGGATCATTTGGCATTATATATATATCATTCTTATTTTTATAATATTTTTTAGTTCATCAAATCAATATTTTATGAATTCTACGGAACATCCTCCAACACTGTTTTCAACATGCAACCAGCATTGTGACTGTGTTGATAGTGAATATCATCCTGTGTGCGCTGAATTTCATGATGGTAAACAGACGGCGTTTTTTTCACCATGCTATGCTGGTTGCGATAAAAAATATGAGCCACTGCAGAAGGTCAGTTTTATTAAATTCTCCTCATATATTTTTGTTATTTTTTGACTTATTCTATTTTCATTGCAGAAATATATTAAAGTATTCGAAAAATACTGGGACCAGTATTTTGCATTGTTTATTTGATGATTCCAGGCTAATAGTATTTTATCAAAAAAAAATTTTGCAATATTTTTGAAAAAAATATAAAAATATGAAGCTTTCGACTAAAAGTTTGAAGCGGAATTTCGAACTTAATTTAATCTAATCTAATAAGACATAAAAAGATTTTATTTCAGTTCTATCACAATTGTTCTTGTGTACCTAATGGTACCAAATTTGGTCCAAAAACTGTGAAAAATGGTTTCTGCGAATCGAAGTGTACCGGTCTCTTTGGATTTCTCATAATGTTTGCTCCGTTTTGTTTCTTTGCATTTGCTATCGGTGTACCATTAATTTCGGTTGTTTTAAGGTAACTTTTATGAATATAAATTTATAAAATTTAAAGTTATTTAAGTGTTAAATCTTATAATTCAACTGATTCCAAATTTTGCTCGGCTATCGTTGTTAATTCTCCGTTCATTGCTCAACTGATTATTTGGTCGTAAATTGTTTTTATTTAAATTTTAATTTTTATTATTTAATTTTTATAATTTTGAATTTTAATTATTTAAATAATTTTTAAATTTTTTTTTGAAGGACAGTTGATTATGCTGAACGTTCTTTTGCACTGGGTATACAGTGGATTTTGGTTCGAGTAATTGGGACGATACCAGCTCCAGTTTTATTTGGTTGGATGTTTGATGTTTCATGCATTCGTTATGATCTAGATGTTTGTTCTGGTTTAGTAAGTTTTTTATTTTTTTAGTTTATTTTCTTCTGGCTTGAATTTATTTCCAATAGTAAATATGAATGGAGCAATTTAAGCATTTGCAGATATACTAATTCAAAAAATTTGAAATCTATATTTTTTCAGCAAGGAAGTTGTATGTTATATCAGAATAAATTGCTGGCAGATTTGTTTTTAGCTTTCAGTGTTGTTGGTCAGGTATATTGAATTTTATTATTTAATTCAGCATTTTCCTATTTTTGCAGATTGATCCACGTATATTAACTTTTTACTCTCATATCATATTTTTTACTCTCATCAAGGGACTGAGGGCAGTTCTGCCTTTAAAGTATTAATAAATATGAATGGAGCGATATTTTTTTGAATTTTTTTTTCCAGACTATTGCGATGGTATTTTTCATCTGCACTCTCATCTTTTTTTCATCACAAATGCGTGACGATCCTCTTCCAGTTGCTGCAACAGTTGCAGTGCCTGAAGCCACTGATGATATTGATGTTAATCCCGCTGATTTGAATTCTCCTATGAAGACGGTGAATGAGGAGATTCAAAATGCGTAATAATTTATTTAATATGCTGAAACTGAAAAATTTAGTCGTCTTCTAATTTTGATAGTCTGCCTTTTAATTATGATTTATACGATTGCTTTATATTTTATTTTTTTTTAATGGCCAATATTAATCGAATCCCTATTTTAAAAGAAAAAAATTTCGATATTTTTCTGCTATTTTTGAGATTTTAGATTATAAACCGAGTATATAAACTTATAAACAGCGATGCTTTAGATTATAAATCTTCCAATAAAAAGAAGAAAAATTATTAAAATATAAATGAAATAAATAAAATAAAATAAATAAAATAAAAGCTCAAACATATAAAGCATCAGTGGTTTTTGTTTCTTCGTTCCATTTCTTTGATCTCATTTAGTAAAAAAACATTGTTTTTGAAGATATACTAAATAGAATTTCAATCATCTATGTTGTATTTTCTTTTTCCAAATATTTAGGTAGTAATTGAAAATTGAATAAAATAGTTGAATAGTATCCAATACGGTTTGTAAAATATTCCCTTTCTTTCATTTGAGGTGCACCAGGTGACAAGTCTGCTTATTTTTCTAAGTGCGAACAGCCGATCTTCTTGGTGCACTACTCTTCTAGCGCTTCGTTTGCATATCTATTGAATATTATCTTCAGCAAAGAATTTAAGTCAACAAAGAATTTAAGGTCGCTTCTTTCTATTCTTATCGAGTCGAACTCGAAATCGGAATTAGAATGTTTCGGCCTTTGTTAAAATTTCTTCTTTTTGTTCGCTATTATTATTATTATTATTATTATTATTATTACTATTATTATCAATCATTATTTATCGCTTCTATTTTTATATATAGTGAACGAATACAATTAGAGATTACCAGTTGCCCATTAAATCCAAATTGCAACAATTCATTATCATTTCAGGTGATCGGAAAACTGCTTTTACTGCCATCCATTTTATTCCCTTTTTCTTCTTTGATAAGATTTCTTTAAATTCCATTTATTAGGTGGTTCAACTATGCTTTAATTATGCGAATACTAAATCAGAAATTTTTTAAGTCAATTAATCATTTGGTGAGAGAAATGCAGGTGAGATTTCCCAGCACCACTTTGATTTTTTTAATTTGCACAATTATGTTTTTTGTTCTTCGCGTAAAAAATTTTAGCTGAATATAAATTCAAAACAAATGGTGCTGTATAAACAAATCGGATACGGGTGCGATTATGTAAGATTTTTAGCATTCTTTTAAAATTTATTCATGAAATTTCTTTCTAATTTAGGGTCTCTTTTGCTTAAGTCTCTTTTTTTTCTCTGTTTTTTTTTCGAAGAAAATTGGAATTGGAATTTACAGAACATATCTAAAGTTGATAGATTAATAGATGGTAAATGGTAAAGATAGGCTTCTCTCCTGGTGATTCAATTTTGGGTTTTAGAAGTTTTCATTAAACATTTTTTTAAAATATTTTTTAATTTAATTAATATGAATATTTTTAAAAAGGCTTTTTATTTATTGCTTTATACAATTCGAGCTTTTATTTTATCAAAGTTTCCGTTTATTGTTCATCAGGTGCTATGTATTATTTGCATTGATAACGAACTTTTTTTCTTTCTTATTTTTTTCTATAAGCTGGCTTTATCTTTTTTGTATTAAATTGTGATACGTTTCCATACTTAATGCCGGTTTCTATTTTTGCAAAAAAATGACATTTTTATTTAATTTTAAATTAATATTTATAATTTTATTGATTTTATTTTATTAAATAAATTTATGCTTGTTTTTTTTCTCATTTTTTTCTTGCAAATATTTGAATATCAAAACAAAGGTAGAAAAAATAGAAAATGAAAGAACAATTAAAATTAAATTAAAATTTTTCAATGTTCTTCTTTAAATAATTAAAATATTGTGGGGAAAAAAAACGAATAGAGGTTTTTCGTATAATTTAGACATTTATACCTATGAAAGTACACTTATGAAAGAGTAAGGTGAAATAGGAATTTCAAAGATTTATTGATCTGGTACCATACCTGAAATTAAATCCACTTCTTTCTCCACCGCCGGCCATAAATAATTGTGAGTATCATTGTTATATATACCACGAACAATTTGTGTGAATTTCAACGTTAATTAGCGAAGATTAAAATATTTAAATCCAGTGAAAGGAATTATATTTTTCTTGAAATAATGGCCGCTGCAAATATTTCTTTTCATAAAACAAATATAAATATTATTATATAAAAATATAAATATTATTAATTAGTAGAGAAAGACTAAAAGACTAAATTATAGTTATAATATACAAAATTTTCGCCTGGTTGACTCCATAAATGGATACGCTAAACCGGATAGTCGTTTCAGGAAAGGAACACACGTGAATCACCACGTCATCACGTACACCTCTCAATTTTAATCAAAGATTTTACTGATTTTACTATATTAATTTAACTAATTTTCTGATGGATTAAAAGTGATAAAAAGTAACGAAAATTTTAAAAAAAAGGAATAAAGACGCGTATATCGAAGACCGAACGTCTCTCAATTCCACGGAGGTTTGCGTCATCAATAAAAAGAGTCGGGAGATTAAAAGGTCTGGGAATGGTACTCATATGAAGGTTCAATAACTTTATTTAATGATTCATCGCATGAATTGATTTATTGGTCTTGTAACGATGGCATGACTACGGTAATTTAATGTTCAAAATAAATTTTCATTATCGTTGACCCACAGGTGTAACGAGGTTAAGTACGGATGGTTGGGGGGGAGGGAATAGGAGGGAGGCTTTGTTCAGTTTATTTGTTTTGTTTTATTTAAATTGGCATAAGCTTGATTTTTATTTGTTAGTATGGCCACTTTGCGCCTAAAAGTACGGATTTACTGATTAAATACAACAATTTAGACAATTTGTTGTTCTCATTTTGCCACATTTTTTGAATGCATTGTAAAATAAATATATGCAAATATTAAAAAAAAATTTTCAAATGATTCAGCTGAAAACAATTCAGATGATTTTCTATTCAGTTGATTTTTGTTTTTTTCCGTTTTTTTATTGTATTTTTTTAAATTTCTAGTTTATTTTTTTAAATTTTTCATATTATTATATATAAAATTATATTTTAAGTTTTTTTACTTTTTATTTATTTTTCTTAAATTTTTCTATTTGAAGTTACTTTCGTGAATTATAATTATTCGCCTTATTAATGCTTTATTGCTGCTAATTTTATTACTGATTATTGATTGTTGATTTTTTCTTATCATTTTTTTTAAATTTATCATTCTCATTTTGCCATAAATTTTAGAATTTCTCATAGTCATTGTCGATAGTTGGTCTTCTTTGATAATTTCATTGTGATAATTTCGAATAATTTTAATTTAATTCTTTTCTTCCTCAATTCTCGTGCTATAATGTTGATTTAATGCCTAATTATTTTGCATAGTAGTACTTGAAATAACAAACGATATTTTTTTCCGCAATATTTTCTATGATTTTGAAAGTTAGTATTTTTTAAGCGAAAAAATTATGCTTATAAAATGGATTTTTTATTGAATCGCGCAACAGAAATGGGCGATAATAAAGAAACTAACCCAATAACTTCAGTGATTATTGTCGCTGATAGGAATAAATGTCCGCAAGGTTTTCTACCGGTTTGTTTTGTTTTTTATTACTTTATTGTACTCTATTAATATCATTTTTTATTAAAGAACATTATTTATTTAGCAATTATCGCCGAATTATCATCAAAATATCATTAAAATAGCAAAAAGAAATTGTCCTTATGAATTTGGATATGAAAATATTTCCATCGAAAAAGTTGATAAATTCAGTTATCCAAATATTTAGATAGATTTCATTTATTTTTCAATTTTATTCGGATATCTCATAGTTTTGTTTCATTAGAAAAAATTTAGAATATTTAAAAAAAATTTTTTTTCGTAAATGATTTAATGAATAAATTAGTTCGATTCTTTGATCAATCATTTTAGTGTTTTTTCAACAAAAAAATTAGAAAAAGATTGCGAAATTTAGAAATAATATTTGTTGATTTTATCTTTTTAAAGTATCTATATCATTCATTTAATCAAAAATAATGATTGAAGCTCGAACAAAAATATTCATGAATAAATATAAAGAATTTTAGAATAAAAAAGAAAAAGAATAAAAATTTACAGATTCACTATAATTTAAAGATGCAAAAACGATTAGTTATAAAAACTATTCTCCAAATTTGTGATTTTTTTTACAGATTTTTTTTTCATTAATTTTGAGTTCAGATAACGAAGACATTTGATGAACAAATTGATGGCGATGTATGGAGAGAAAGTTCGTTTTCATTTTTCAGCCGACCGGTTCGTTATATAGCAGTCAGTCGAGAGACACCACTAAATACTGTGAGCGTTTTTTTTATTGTTTCTTTTCGTTTCCTTTACAGCGTTTAATTTTTTCAAGAAAATGAGGTGCATTTGAAATTATTTTATTGATGTTTTTTTGTGGCTTAGTGAAAAACGGGACATATTGGGGCAAAGTAAACTTTATACTGTTAATATAGGAAGATAGCCAGCCAGATAATTTTAAGGGTATTTATTATTTTTACATTGCCTATGCTATGGAGAGTTTAATTTTTTATTTTACAAGACTTTGTAAGTTATTGGATTTCTAATATTGTTGTAAATTTGGTGATATTTATATATTTGTGTATTGAAACACAGATGTCAAAAATAATGTAGAATATCGAATTAAGTTGTGATCTTTTCAGTTGGCATTATCGAATGAAATCTTATGACGATAATAGTATTTGTAAGACGGAACAAAAAGGTTGTAAGAAGGTAACAAATCGTAGAAAGAAAATGAGTGAAATAGCTTAGAAATTTGTTTTGTTGGTTAAAGGAATAAAAGATTATTTAATGTCATAGTGGAAGCAGTGGATGTTTATTCTTAGCATAATAAGAATTTGTAATTATAGATTGGTGCACATGTTGTAACTGATTTATGTGTTGTGAAGGATTCCGATCCAATTCCGATGGGTTTTATTGCTATTGATTTTACTGCCGATTCAAGTAAAATTTTTACAATTTCTGAAATATTTGTTTCTTCTTGGAAAGATAGCATATGCGTTTTCTAAATCATTTTCAATTTTCAATTCATTTAGTTTGTATTTATATTTTTAACATTACTTTTATTTTAATCTTTTAGTTTATTTTATTTTATTATATTATCTTATTTTAATCCTTTATTTTATTTTAATAAAATAAAGGGCTTTTAATTTTTTTATTTTAATTTGTTATTTTCATATGTTTTAAATCAAAATTATTTTTCAAACATTCATTTTCATATTTTTGTCGATCAATTGCTTTAGAAGAAAAAGCCCTTCGTAAAAAATATCTTTGTGTTCGATCTGTTGCACGGGATACTGTGCTTGATGCTGTTGGCGAAATAATTTTGCTCAGTAAACAAAAAAAGCCACCTAGGAACTACTCATCAGCTGGGTGTGTTAAGTTTTCCATTAATTTTTTTGAAATATTTTTCAAATTTATTATTTGGCCGATATTTTGATGTATTTTTTTTAATAATAGAATTAAATGTTAAAAGTTTTTGACATAAAAATTTTCAGTGAAATTGATGGAATTTTGGTATGTTTCAAATACGTTGTAATTCCAGCTTCTTTTGGTATCGGTTTACCTCGAAGTCAATCGTTAGTTATCTTTTCTTTCGTATTTTTTTTTCACCCTTACTTTTGTCTTTCTTATTTCAATAAAATATACTAATATTATTTCAGTACAATTGCTGGAATATATCCAAATGTTGCCGAAAATTTTCGGCGTTCTGCACCATCGCTCGATCAAATAACCGGTAATCTTAATTCCATGAATGCACTTACAATTAAAACTGGTACTCAGAAGCGAGGAATTGAAGATGTTCCTTTTAAATTAAATCCCATTTTGGAAAAGTCGATGCTTCGAAATCAGGTTGGTCTCATTTCTCCAAATTTCAGAATATCAATTTAACTAAATCTTTTTAAGTGGGTGATGCGATGGTTAGGATTTCGAATTTTTTCATATTTTACGTATTCAGATAGATAGATTCCAGTTTTTTACGTTAAGATCTTTCAGTTAAACGTATTACCAGAACTTAAAGTCTTGGATGAAGCAACATTGGAACGTGAATACGGTTATCGTTTCACCGTTGAACGTGCAACACTTTCGCATTCTTAATCGCTATTGGCAAATTTTCCACAATGGTTAATTGTGGGTTGACTGTATTTTATCTTTTTTTTCATATCGTTTTTTTTTACAAATTGGCACAAAACTGTAAATTATAAATAAGTTTATATTATTTATCGCACATCTTTCCTTCGTGGAATGGAACGATGTTATCCTTTTTTTTCTTTTTTTAAATGTTTGAATATTTACTGCTATCATTGAAGCTCGCAACGTTTCATTAACATTTCATTTTTTCAAGCCCTTTAGTTCTCAATTATATTGTTCCTGAATTTACACCTTTTTTTTGACGCTTAAATATGTCTGATCTTTTTTTCCGTTCTTTTGTTACTTAATTATGAAAGGGCCATTGTTTGCGAGTATTTTCTTGAGAGATTTCGAAAATTTGTCATATACTGTTTTATCATTAGGGGATTGAAATTCCTAAAATGATTTTTTTAAAATGATTATTTTATTATTTAGGTTTTTTGAATTTTCGTTTGATTATATGGCTTTATTTTTTTCTGTTTGTCAATTGAACTCATGCAGTTTTTTATGCTCCATGACTTACTATTATATAAGAACTAAGAAGTTATATTTTTTAGTGGACAAGCACTAAATTTTAAGAGATTAAGAAATTATTTTTACTCCATTTTGTTATAAATATCTATTTTGAGTATTACTTAATGATGAGAACTATATTAAATTATGACTTATGATTTCCGCTTAATAACAAATTCTACCAGAAATGGTGAATTTGCCGAATTATAATGCTCCTAATTCTTTTTTCCAAAATTTTAATTTTTTTTAAATATAAAAAATTTACCTAAGAAAAAATTTTATCTGATTAATGAGTCAAAGTGGAGAGTAAAAATTAAGGTGCCTAGTTAGCTGCAAATATCATATTTACGAAATAGCAAGAACTTCTAAACTTTTCGTTATAATTTACTGAAAATAAAAATATTCGTCCTATAAACTGTGAAAAAAATATATGAAAATATATTTTTAAGCCGATATTTTTCACTATATAATATTTCAAAATTTAAATGCGAAGAGAAAATAAATAAAATAATCTTTTATTACTGAATGATATAAATCAAAAAACCAAATTTCTACCAAATTTCGGCAGTGGAAATGCAACAACAGAATTAATTGCGATCTCCTTAAGTTAAACAATAGCAAACTGGGCATAAACGATATCACGAATTTTATAATAATCTTCTGAAATACATCCTTCAATGTGAAATCGACCTGCTTCATTTCTTCGTATACTCGCAATATTATTGATATAAAGTACACCTCCATTGAATTCAGCGTGGAATCCATTAGCCATAAGTAATTGCTTCATATCGGATAATTTAGGATCATTAACAAAAACGGCCTAAATAAAATTTTTTCCATTGCGATGGTGAAACAAAAAATTAAGCTATTAGGTAAAAATTTATTTTGTTTAATTTATTTATTGAAAATTTATTTGACTAAATAGTCTAAAGTGCTGTTGCTTGAAATTATTTTGAGAAGAATTTTAAAGAAGTTGGTTGAATTACCGATATGCCACCAGATGGCTCAAAAATTATCTCAGTATTCTGAACACTCTGGTAGTTAGTGAAGCCAGTAAAACTAGAAATGGAATATTTCGTTTTTAATTCACCGACTTCACTTTTCATGACAATCATTTCTATTCAGAGATATGGGCCAAACCCGTAATGTTTGATGCAACTAGATCGCCCTCATAAGAGTGTTTTTGAAAGGACAATAAAGATTGGTTGAATCGTATTTTATTATTCTCGATAATTCTAAAAAATTTTCAAGAGATGTTTATTTACCTGATGGGGAGGAATATTACTGCTAATAATTGGTTCTAAACAATACGTTTCAGAATCGACTTTGATACTACATAATCTTTTATTAACTTCACTGTCGGCATTTTCCATTTCAACATCATCAGTAACATTCTCTTTTTCATTTTCAAATTCATTCTGAGCCTCCGTAATTACTTTCCGGAGAAGTATTCTCGAATCAAGCCAACTCAATTCAGCATCTTTCACCTGAAATAAATGGGAATATCACAATATCAACATGCTTTTATCAAAATGATATTTATCTACAATTTGAGAAAAAATACATTGAGCAATCGAAGAACTTTATAAATAGAAAAATAAAAAACAATACCGACTGAAATATTAATGAAGACATTAACGAGTCACTTAATGTAACTTGATAAATATGTGATTCTATTGTAGCATCCACAACTTCTCCCAGTCTTGGAGTGAAAATTTTACCCTAAAATAAATAAAATCATTGAAATCATTTGCCGCAAGGTGAATTGAACTTTGAATCATAGTTAAATTACAAATAAATTCCAATTGTTCTAACAATGTCACCTGAACAACGTCGTTTTGCATTGCAAATTGCGCTAAATGTCTTGTCGAAGCAGGAGATCCATGAACAATTATAAGCTGTTTGGGTTTAATTTGTGTGAGAATTTTTTTCAAAGATTCTCCATCAGAACGCCCTTCGAAATCGATAAATTCCACTTTACATAACACCTAAAAATTTTCTGAAAAAAAATGCAGCGATATAAAAGTTCTTTTTGTACTATTTAATTTATGAAATTAAATTCACCTCCAATTTTATAATTTGGCTAATACATTTAGTAGGCCATTCCTTCTCTTCAGGAAGTAGTAATACTTGACTTTTCCCACCGTTTACAGATGTATCGAGTGATCTATCAGTGACTTGCGATATATTAGATAAATCATTTATTATATATTCCTCAGGCCTGATTATTTCGCCATAATCATCCCACTAAAATTTATTTATTAAACAGATAAAGTTGTATGATAAAATAAGAACCATAAGATCATAGTGAAAGTGTTAGATGATGCAAAAAAAAACTTCTCTTACTTCCAGATATGGCAATGGATCGAGAGGCATGAGGGAATTCCTAATGCTGCTTAAAATATTTGGAGAACCAGTGAATAATTGTAATTTTAATCTGATTTTTTTGGCTTTTAGCAAATATTCTTAGAAATCTATTGATGGCTATCAATTATAAAAATTGACAAGTATCGTTCAAAATAAGCATGTTCAGAAAAAAAATACTTGTATACCCTTGTTTTCTCCTCAATATATTGAAACATAGGAAAAGATTTTTTGCTTTGTTTGAAAAACGATGACTTCTGCTGTTGTTCCCATCTCCACATAATATCATGCGAACGCTGTTCTGCGATTTGTGCTGCACTTAGTTTATTCACTAAAAATTCTGATTTTCTTCCATATATATCAAATAATTCCCTTAATCAAATTTTTTGACAAATATTGGCATCAAAGATAATTAGGGCAATTTTTCTTCTTGGAGAGTAACTTGAGGATAGAGAATAAAGTGTATTCCCAGTAACCGCCATATTTCCTCTGAAACCCATGCTACTTGTCTTGCACCCCGCAAGAACAAAATGAATTTTGATATGATCACTAAAAGCAATAAGCAATTCTCGAAAAAAATTTTATATTTAACAATCAAATATTATACTATTTGAGCCTGATGTAAGAATATTAATTGGATTCGATTGTTGAAATGATATTGCTCCTTTTTTGTCAAGTGAATATTTTTCACCAAGTGCTGCCGCATTTGCTGCAGCAGCAAAAATAGCTTCATCGTCACTATCGTCAGAAGATTCTGCTTGCTCAAGACGTGCATTCCGACGAGATGTCTCTAGTCTAGAAAAAAATTTTAAATTTTCTCTTCTAACAATATGAGACCAAATTAATTAATAAGATTAATTAATAAATTAATTAATTAATAAGAAGATTAAAATTACTTAATTAAAATTAGAATTATTACCTGATGCGAGTCGCTTCACGTTCCTCGGCACGTTTTGTAGCGCGATAATTTTCTAGTTCGATACCATCCAAGCGAATACGACGTTTTACTTCCAACGTTAAGTGACGATTAACCTGTGCAGGATTTTCTGTGATTTGTTCAGCCATTCGAATTAATTTTGCTCCCAAAGTTCGATCTCCAGATCGGCCTTGATTGAAAATTAATGCGTTTCATCTTCACAAAGAATAAATCTATCCAAAGTAAATGTAATGTTTGATACTAATTTCTGAACAATAAGTTTAATTTTTCTACTTCAATTATCTGAAATATTTTTGCACAGAATCAAAAGTGATGGAAGCATTTGCACAGAATCAATAAGATAAAGATTTAAGAATATTTTCCACCTGTGACAATTACTGTATTTTTTGGATCTGAACACCATTCTAAAAATAATTCGCGAGAGAATCCGCTTTCCATATCAAGACCACTAACCAAAACCACCTGCAAAAAATATTCAGCAATCAAATAATATACCATGCGAAAATATTAAAATACTTCTAAAAATTATAACTGCGTAAAATATATGAACAAACATTTAAAATATTTTAAAATGAAATTTAATTTAAATAAATAAAATTTAAAAAAATTTAAAATAAAATATTTTAAATTCAAGCTAAATTAGTACTTTTATTTAATTTACTACCTTTGGACTCCGGACTCGTATGAGGTCAGTATGAGTATGACATAGTTGAACATGACGAAACTGAAATGGATTGTAGCGACCCGTCTCAAACGATTTTAAAATTTTATCTGACATCCACTCAACTTGTGATTTAGCAAATTCTACAACAGATGATGCAACATGATTTAACATCACTAAATTATAGGTGATGAGACCAGCTTCTGCGCTAAAACAATATAATTAAAAGCGAAAGAAAATATATATTTGTGCTAAATCTTCGCAATAACTAAGGAATAACTGAACACATGGAGTAAATATAATTAGATAAATGCTTACTTATGCCATAATTGATCAAGCAAATGCGCAATTTCTAAAACTCTTCCAGCTGTATCAATAACAATCATAACATCACCACCATCTCGTATCGTACTCAAAAGCTTTGTCACCAATTGTTCATCTCTTTGCTTTCGACGAGGCTGATTATACATAGCATTAAATGCATCAGTTATCATCAAATTAGGCCTTCCTATACCTATAAATATCATTAAATTATTAATTGATTGCAAAACTGAGAAAACCTTTAAATGACAAACCTTCAAAAGTACATCCGTTGAGATGACGCTCTTTCTTATGATTAAAGTCTACCGCATAAATAATTTCTTCATCACCCATTTTTGTAATACGCCATATTGCACCACCTATCATATGACCAGCTGGGAGAGGAGTAATTTGTAAGCCATTATCACCTTTCAACAAGACCTTCAAATTTAAAGGTTGTTATGAAAATTGTGAAAATATTAGTGAAAAAATTTAAAACCCTCTTAAAAAAATTTAATTAAATTTTTAATTGAAAATTTATTATTAAGCAATAAACCCATTTAGTTTAACCCATTTAGTTCAAATCTGTTTAAAAAAAAACAGAAAATAAATTTAAAAAATTGTCAAATTATCACCGTCTGACTATATTTCACTTGTTGGACTCGTTCAAACGAAGAATCAATATCATCTAAATTAAAAAAATTAAAATCTTCGACACTTGTATGACCATTCACCCAATCATATAAAAACATTTGACCCATTTTGTATACTGGGACCTAAAAATAACAAAACATTTCCTTTAAAAATTTGATGTTGAATAAATAAATTATATACTAATTTTGGAGGAAAATCAAAGCAATTCTAACCAGAGCGAAGAAAATGAGGCTTTTTTAAAAATTCAGTTTACTAAAATATCAAAAATAATTAGGATATTTAAATGATAATGATGAAAATGATGAATACCGTTGCATATATTGGACAATTAAGGCCACATTTTCGTACTAAGTAAGGTAAAGCTCCTAAATGTGGTATATCAGCGTATGATAAAAGAACAGCATTGATCAGCGGTACTCGACGTTTCACAGCTTCTATATAGGCCAAATCGAAACGTTCATCCCAACCACAATCAAGTAAGAAGTAAACTTGATCAACCTTAATTAGAATAGAGAATCTTTATTAAAGCATTATTCCGAAAATGATAAATGATTAAAATATTTTTAAAAAATTTGAAATAGTTCTGGATGTTCGTTGTAAATTGACGGGACGGGAAATGCCGTTCCAACATGAAATTTATCACTATCAAGCAATATTATATTATCAATTACTATCAAATAATTAAATTTATGATTAAATAATTTATAAAGTTTAGAAGGTTAGATCGATGACTCTTTAGGCCAAAAACATAAACATTCTTGTATCCTCGTCCCTCGTCGAATTTGTATGTTATTTGTTTCGGAAAAAAGAAAGAAAAAAGACTAACCTGTAGAAGATAACAAAGTGGCCCGTCATCTTGAACTCCTGATAAAGCTTCCAATTTTATAATTGATGTCATGCCAGCCAAATATTAATAATTTAAATATTATTTGCAACAATTTTAAATGCTAATTCAAAAAGTAAAGAATTTCATCTGAAACACATTAAATGTATTTAATAATGCTAACCAGAATAGTACTCGTTTTCTTTCTCTAAGAATGCACACCATTTTCAATCAAGTTCGTGCACCACACAAAGGGTCCAAAGATTCATCTGGCAATGGAACAGCAAAGGCAATTCGTCGATATCACCCGACATGATTTTTGAGAGACAAGTTTACTCTTGCTGGGAGCAGAACAATATCTTTTGCGCTTCGAAATGAGAGCAACAACCCACTAAGCGATTCGCGCGTTTCAGCGTTTCCTTTGCACGATTCAATTTAAAATAATTCTTCCGTTGAAGTGTCGGAGAAAACAAAAAAGGCGATATCACACAAGAATTTCTTATCAAATTATAATCAGAAATTCCACAATAAAAGAAAAAGAAAATGAACAAAATTAAATAGAAGAAAAACAAAAATTTTCAAAAATAAATCCTAAAAAAAATCATCATTAAATGATTTAATATATTAAATAAAATGACCAATTTTATAATAAAATTGGATAAAAAATTAAATTATCTTAAAAAAATGTTAAATTCGAAATAAAAATTTCTTATATTTTTGAAAATAATTATAAAAAATATAAAATAAAAAGTAACTGAAATTATTTCGATTAATTTCGATATATTCCAATTTTTTACGATTTATTTGAAATTTATTTAAATATTTAAATAATTTATTTAAATAAATTTTTTGTTTTTTATTAATTTTATATATTTATTTGTGCAATATATATATAGCCATATTATTTTTGAAATTATAATTCCCATAACAATAATAGTAATAGGAGAACGGTTATCGCTAAGGCAGATCGCATGAGAAGAACAATTTTCAGTAGTTAATGCTACGAATGAAGAATTTACGACTTTTCAAACATCATTTTCTAAAAATTATTTTTATTTATTTTTTTACTATATATTAAATTATTATTATAATATTGTTTTTATTGTATTTTTTTTATTTACTCAATTTATTTCTAATTTTTACATCTATTTTTTTATTATACTTATTATATTTAATAAAAATATATTTATATTTATTTTTTATTTGCAAATATATTTAATTATCTCCAATTTTATTCCAAAAAAATTAGTTAAATGTGACTATTTTATGCATTTAAATAAATTTCGCGTGAAAAGTTCCGTCAACAAAATTAAAAAATATGAAAAACAAAAAACAAAAAGTAAACGAAAGTAAATCGAATTCACACAAGCTGCACCGTTAAGTAGTATTTTTTAATAGACAGTCAAATGCAGTCGCCGAGAAATTATTAAAGAAAAAGAGTTTTAGAGAACAAGAATGTTTTTATAATTCACAACAATATTTAATCCGTTGATGTTCTATGTTCGTTTGCCGAATGTGGTTGGCTTCCATCGATTTTTTGTCAAATTTTTTTCGTAACAAGTGGAATGTGGTTGGTACTTGTTTAATAGGTGTACTGGGTGGGGCTTAGGGAACCTCCTTTCGAAGAAATTCGTACAGTAAGATTCTTGTAATAGAAGATAGAAGGAGGAATTAGGCTGCTGTTTAGGAGAATTTTTTCCCATCTTTTGAAAAAATTTTCTAAAATCTATAAATATTTTTGGTACTATTTTAGTGTTATTTTAATAAATTGATTAAAATAAGGTCAAAGGTCAAATTTTGAGGTTGAACGATAGCTGAATATTTTATTTTATTTCGAAAATATTTCTTGGGATATCACTTTTATAGGTCAAATCCGATGTTATATTAATTCTGAAATTTTTTTTTCTAAATGCGAAGTAAAAATTTCGTTTTGCGAAATTTCTGCGAATATCGTCGTCGAATAGCTGACTTATTGTGGTTATATTTTGTTTCCACCTCGATTGGCCAATCTTTTTCTAATTTTTTTATTTTGCAGAGTTTTAGTGAATTTACGCTGAAATTAGTTAAATCAATAAATCATTAGTATGTCAACTGCTGAAAGTTGGTTTATTTTTCTTTTATTTTTATTTTTTACTCAATTTTTAGGTGCCTATTCTTAGTGATTTCGCGTAAAAAATTCGCGTGAAGGTATCCGCGTAAACATTCTTACTTTCCGTTTTAGTTTATATTAGCTTATTTGCCATAAATTAGTTGAACTTTTTGTAAATTAAAGATTTTTCAAGTAAAGATTTTTTTTAAATGATTTAAAACTATAATTATGGTGAATCATGGTGGAGAACTTATTTCGATCTTAATTTTTAGTTGTTTTTAAATTTTGCTTTGACTTTTTTTTGAACGAAAGAAATTTCTTATCTTTTAATCATTTTTGTAAAATTGTGAAATTTTCTATATTCTTTGAAAAAAATTTGAACATTCCAGTATTGATTATTTGAGACGTTTTTATGATTAAAAAAAACGGGAAATTTATGTTTTAAAAGCCTTTTTTAAATTTTTATAGACCAAGAAATAGTTTAACCGTATTAGATATGTAAACAGCCAAAAATATTAAACGCTAGTGGTGTTTATCATTTAAACCGATATTTAGAACGTAGAGCAATCAGCTGATGTTTTTTGGCCATATTTTTTTTTGAAATTTTTTTTGTAAACTTATGATGAATTGATGAATTAAGTCGTGTGAAATCGTCTAGACTCGTGCGATTTCTAATAGGAAAATTGGCAAATATAATTGAGACAAATTATTTTGAATTATATCTTTTATTGGCATATTTTCCTAATAAATTTTATATAGCTTATATATTCTTGTGAAAGAATAATTGTAGAAATTTGTGAATATTGTAGAAAACAGCTGTTACTATTTTAGGCTTAAGCCCATAATTCTCTCATTTTTCAATAATTTCCTCAATATATATTTTTTTATTTCTGTTGATCAAGCTGATGTTTGTTTAATCAGTTTAGCCGATCGTTAGCTTCATGTAGAAATCGTATTCGAATGAAATGTTATTTTTGTCTTTTTTTATTTTCAAATTAGATTCAACAAATTGTTCAACAAAGTTTTTTCATCAAAAAATCTTTTTTTTACAAATAAGTGGTTGTAGGTGTATGGATGAATCAGTCATTACATTTGTGAATATGATGATTTCCATTTGTGATTGTGTAGTGATAATTTTCTAATTCAGCAGTGATCGAAATTTTGATCCGAAATATGAACCGTACAATTATGTTTGTTCTTATTATAACTCAGTTAAGATCTAAATTTTAATATGAAATTATTCAGAATTAAACAGATTTGTCATCCAGATATTCAGATTATCCAGATATCCAGATTTTGTTCCGATTATAAAAATAATATTATGGAATGATGCGGAAGGCTCACGCCAGCTCTCAGCGATCCTTTATTTCAAGCGATGAGCGATTTCACTTTAGTATTTATTAGAGCCAGATGAGCCAAATGTTTCTTGTCAGAAGTGGAAAAGAGTCGTATAATGCTCTAAATTTATAGATGTAACTCAGTTATGATCTAGATTTTGATCTGAAATGCAAGTCATATGAGAGAATAAACGATTAAACAAATAGTATTATTGCTTGTTGACATAAAATAATCGCGCATTCGTCAGTCGTCGTCAATCTCGTATCGATTCATTTATTTTCCACGTATCAAAAATTTTTGTGTTTGCGAATTTTGTCTTTCTTGTTCTTTTCTCTTAATGAGCTATTAATTTATTATTTAATTAATAATTCTTAACCTTTTTGTTTATTTCGTTTATTTATATTTCTTTAAAATTTTTTGACCTTTTCAAAGTTTCTATTTATTTTTTAAATTTAACTTAAAATTCAAATTTCTGATTGTATTTGCAATAACTATGCTAATTTAGTATTTAATAATAAAAGAAATAGTGTTCCTTGAAGAAAACATTGTAGTATCGAATTTCTATACCCATTTGAGAACCTTTATTAATGGTGAAAATGATAAGAAGGGTCGGTGATAAGAATATGTTTGCCATTATATTGAAGGCAATATCAAAAAGTCATCATTGTTTCTTTCTTTGAAGAAAATGTTTAAATTCTATGGTTTAAATTAAACTTTTTAGTAAATAGTACTTAAATTAAATTAAATTTTTCTATTTTAACAAAATTTTTGGTTCAAAATTATTAGAAATTAGAAAAAAAATTGGATTAAAAAAAATTGGAAAAAAGGGTTATGGTACTTTTTTTATTGTGGTATCCATTTCTCTTCTGACAGTATGCATCATTTTGGTACTATTTATCTTGCAGTTCCACAATTTTTTGATATTTTTTTGGCGTAGCTTGAATTGTTTTGTTGTATAAGTTAATTTCTTTTCAAAATTCTTTCAGTGCAGCTAAATTACTGTTGAAGTGAAAAATGCCACCGAAAAGACCACCAGCACCACAGAAAGATAAGCCTTTAATTAGTGCGACAAATTCTGATAATACCGCACTTCCTTCAGCAACAGCCGCATCATTGTTTATTAAGAATGATGCTGAGTTAAAAGTGGCTATGGAAAAATTTGCTGCTGAATTGAATAAAGATTCGGATGAGGAAGATCCAGAAATTTTTAATAGTAAAACTGGTTGGTTTTCTCTTCGGTGATGCGTTGACGGTTATATTGCAGTTGTGCTAGCTTTTTCTAAACATCGGCTATTTTATTTTTTAATTTTTAAGAAAAGAATGAATCGGTTTATTTTTAATTCTGTTTTATTCTATTAATAAATTTGCATAAATGGTCGAATAATCCATTAGTGCGATTTTTTTTAGGTCCGGACGAAAGCACAAAAATGAATGATATAAATGGATTGAGTGAAGCTGAAAAGGAATTGTTACGTGAAGAACTTAAAAAGGTTTTTTGAAAAAAGTCTTTTAGATAAAAAGTTTTATTTGGCAATTAATTTCATTATTTCTTATTAAAAATGGCATCAGAGGCTTCGAATATAATGCCATTTTCCGAAAAATATAGTAATGATTTTGATATTATTATTTAACATTTGGCTTAAAAATAAGTTTAATCGACAAAATTTTTTCTATACAGAGTGATTATTACCGAAACGATCTTTTTATTCTAAATATTATTATTTCTTTTCTTTTTTAACGATTTCGAATTTAGAATTATATAGAATAGATAAAAAATTATCCGTAAAACTTTGAGATGACTAATTTGTACTTTTCTTTATAGACGGAGGATGAAATAAGCACGCTTCGTCAGGTTTTAATTGCCCGACAAAAGCATGCCGCAGAGATTCGAAGAAAATTGGGAATATCGCCATTAACCGAGTTGACTGCTGATATAAATCATTCATTACAACAAGTTAAGGAAACTCAAGCGTATGTTCTGACTATACAGTTTCCTTTCTTCCATGAAATTTTTTTTTCGAAAAATTTATAATCTGACAACACTTGGTAATTAATAATTGTCTCTGCTATTATTTATTTTAATTTAATGTTTTTTGCTCGATTGGGCATTAGCTTTTTTTTTGCTAAAGTTTCCTCAAAAAATGTACATTTCAGATATCAAAAAACGTCAGAAGTAGTCGCTGGGACAGCTGATACAGTGAAAAATAAGTGGAACGATATGCGAAATTCATCATTTTTCAAATCATTCGAATCGAAATTGGGTTCTGCATATAATAATGTTGGATATTTAAAATTTGTTTTATTTATTCAATTAATTTTTATATTGAACAATGAAAGGACGATAAATATATGTTAAGCGAATTTATTTATCGTAAATTAAACATAGTCATTATAGGCTAAAATTGTTGCTTCAACAAGCATTGATCATCTCGCTGGGCACGCAAAACCATCGAAAAATAGTTCACCCACAGACGCAGATAAGTCACCTCTCGCTTAAGATGTTATCGAGCGAAAGTCCATAAGTTATTTTTTTTCTAGCTTCTTTTTTCTCTTTGGTTTTTTGTTCTTTATTTTTTTCAAAAAGAAACAATTTTTCATCTTCGAAAAAAGTAATTTTCTTTTAATCTTAAAATTTTGAAATTTGTTTTCAAGATTTATAACTTTAAAATTTATCAAAAATTTATCTAAAGTGCTGTTGAAAGTTCGATAAAGAGGAATTCATCAATCTTTTTTAATCCTTTTTCTTAATTTAAGGTTTATTTCTCAGTTCCTATCAAGTGAAAGAATTCATATATAAATGGAATTGTTTTGCTTATTATAAATTTAAAGTTTTTTTGGTATAATTGTATATTAAAATACGATTTCCAACCGATTCATTGGTTTGTTTTTTAATTTTCTTTATTATATTTTTTCATTTATACTATCTATTCGATTCATTTTTATTATTATCGTCTTTAATGAAGCATATTTTATTTTATTTTATAATGGTTTTATTCTTTTAATGATTCGGGTTCGAATTGTTAATTATTCATTGATTTGCTTAACTTCCATCCATCATTTCATGCTTCATTTTCATTTTTTGCCTTTTCCTTTTCATTGATAATATTTTCTTTCTTTTTATTACATTGATATATTTCGAAATGGTGTTCCTGTTTTTCTGTATGATTTATTGCGATTTTATATGCAGAATTATTCCCTAAGGCATGCTAAAATCGATCTTTCTCGATTGTTTATTTGTTAAATTTGTAAAAATATTTCTTTTTATGATCGTAAATTTTTTTAAATAAATATTTTTCTTATTTCTCTTTTTTCATTGCAGTGATTTTTTATTAGATAATAATAATAAACTATGGAAAAATTGAGAGGTTTTCTTTTCTTGCAAATCTTTTAAAATTTAGCAAAAAAGCAAACATTTTTATTGAGTAGTTGGATTAAAAACTAAGAAATAATGTTTTCTTTAGTGCTTTGATCGTTACCGCTTTTAATGGTTCTTAAGATTTTTCGTTTTCCACTTGTATTTTTATTTTTTTAGCCTAAAATTTTTTTCTTTTTTTTTATTAATTTTCGCTTAAAATTGGCTTTAAGAGCGAAGAGATGTTTATTGAGATTTGTTATAAGATGGAACTAGGAAAATGATTTTCAGAATGGTTTTCCAAAATTGAATTTGTCGAAAATGAAAATTTAAGAGAAATCGAGCCAATCAAATTCAATTTATTTCATTATAAATTTAATTAAATAAGCGATATGAGTCGCATTCTTCGTTGAATTTCGAGTCTAAATAGAATAAATTTCGAGAAGAAAAAACAAATTGGTTTCATTATTTGTGCTACAATTCTTTTGGCTTTTTATCGACCAAAATAGCCAAAGGCTATTTTTAAAAATAATTCAGAAGAAATTAAAAGTTCACAACAATAGAATGACATTAGTATATATAATTCGTTAAGAAAAATGATAAAACAGAGGAAAAAAAAATGAGTGAATTTGGGAAGAATCGAGTCGGTCATCTCGATCAATTCGAATTCATTGCGTTCATTTCTACTTTTGATGGATAATTACAACATTTGCTATCATTTTTGATTGTTGTTTATATGTAGGATTTTTATCTCTCTTAACAGATTATCAGAAGATCACAATTATCATCGTTTCGTCAGTTGGTCAGAGTTTTTTTCTTTTCTTTTTTATGTGCAGTTAGAACTAGTATGACTTACTTGTTTAATTAATGTTCGTTGAAATGTTTAGTTGTTGGTTGATCGGTCGGTTGGTTGGTTGATTTGCTTGTTGAATATCGTTAAAGACACCAATTCGAATTTTTATTTTAATGTTCTTCAATTTGTTTTGATAGAAAAAAAATTCCTTAATGATTCATCAATTAATTCATTTCCTTTGAACTTTATGATATGATAACTTTATCAGTTTGCTTTTATGAATTCGATTTTCATTTTTAATTTTTTTAACACTAAAATATTTATCACTAAAGGTGATTTTAAATGGTTTGACAGTTAATTAAAAATAAATAAATATATAAAACATTTCATTAAAAGATAATTGAATGAAGATTTTCGATCATTTGAATTTGATTTTGATAAATAATCGGTCAGCTTTATAAGCTAAAGAAGAGGCGTCAATAATGAAAGTAGTAACAATCGTTGGTTTCCATTTTCATGAAAAGAAAGCATCCAATTAGGCGAAACAGATGAAGATCTACGCTTAATGAGATTATCATGATGATGAATTTCGGGGAAAAAGAAAAGAAAGCTTGAGCAAAATTAAAGAAAGGGACTATATAATAACGGTGAAGTGGTACTCTACTATCTTTAGCTTTCTAGGTTAGCGAGGTCTATTAACCAATAAATAGAGCAAGAACGTTTCGACACAGAGTCATCATATTATAACTAATTCTTATATTCGAGCTTTTTCTTCACATATCGTGGAACCAATCGATTCCTAAAGAATTTATTGAAAGAAATGGTACAAGTCAGAGGATAGTAAACTAATAGGTCAATCTTAGGTCAAAGGTTAAAAGAAGGAATTTCTGGAACTAATCGTTATTCAGTAAAACTTTTAATGGCCAAGAAAGCGGAGATATATGATTATTATTATTACTATTATTATGGCTAATGAAGTAATTTAACGAGCTTTCAAATTTTCAAAATCTATTAAAAACTAAAAAATTGTCTACGAAAAAAAATAATAATCCGGAAAATGCGACAATTTTTAAAAATTCAATTATCTATTCCATCTATTCTAATTTAGATTTATTTCAAATTCAATCATTCTATTTTGTCTTCAATAATTTTTAAAAAATTTTTCCACATTTTTACTAATTTTTTAAAAGCGCCAATACTAAAGTAAATTCTCACTATTGTCTTTTAACTAAATTCAGTTGTTATATAATATTTCATTTCATTTAAATCGCATCTGTTCGAGTGATTTCGCATAGTTTTTTTTACGACGACGACGAACAATTTTATTGTTTAGCCTTGTTTGCCGTTAAAATAATTTCTCATAATTTTTATTTTTTCCTAAAAATTGAAATTTTTATAATTAAATTTCGCATAATCGAAATTTGCTATTATTAGTTTGGTTTGCTTGAATGTCTGCATTCGCTTGAATGTGCTTGAATTTTCAGTAGAGGAGAATCAATTATGGATAGAAGTGCAGATGAATTTGTCATGGAAAGGAGTGCAAGTGAATCTATCGTAGATAAAAGTGCAGGTGAATCTGCCGTAGATAAAAGTGCAGCTAAATGTGCAGCAACATCGAATATTGCCAAATTTAATCAGTGAACTTTTCGATTTTAGTTTTATTTATGAGAGAAGTTCTTTATGAAAATTTTAATAATTTTCGACGATAATAAGTTGTTTTGATTTCCAATATTCTTTACAATAACTGCCAGTTTTCTTTAAATCTTTCTTTAAGTGATGCGAAATTTTATAAGCTTATTGGATAAACAATTTGGATTTTTAGTTTGGAATTTTTCACTTCTCTAAAGAAATTTTCATTCAAATATTGATAATTCGCTTGTTGATTAAAAATTTAGTCATATAATATATTCAAAAATTGTCAAATTTGTACGATGACATTCGTAAATCATGAAAGAAATTTCAAAAAATTTTGCTTGAGGCGAATGATAATCAATAAACTTTTGGGAGATTGGTTTAATGATTGGTTTCTGACCGATGAAGGATTTGCTATCGTTTTAAGTGCAACAAGTTAAATCTTCAGACATTATCACTGAATCATTAATCTAAAATATTTATAAAAATTTCTTTATCAGAGAGATATAATTTTAAGATAAGTGTTTTAATGGAATTTTCATTATTTTGAAAGTTTAGGGAAGTTGAAAATTTACAACAAATACAAATTGCTTCTCTCCATTCAATATTAATTAATATTTGATAAGCCTCTGAGGTGACAAACTCTCTTCCCTATTCTATCGGCACGGGCAAAATATGAAAAAAATCCGGTGCATATTTCCTCTTCATGTATCTCCATATAATTCCGCAGCCGAAGTTTCTCATCCTAGTAAACGGTGATGCAAACCTAATCAAATATGGCATTATTTATTTATTGTATGTGAAAGATAAAGATAAAATCATAAATATACTTAATAAATGCGTAACTTTATGCGTAAATGCGTAATTTTTAATAATTTTCTGTTATTATTATTTATTCTAATTATTTTTATAGATTGAGGAGATTTAATAATTACACTTCTTGAAATTATTTTCCGGTTGATTTGTTATTGTTGTCGGAAATCCCACGAGCTTCATTGTTAATTCGCCATACAAAAAGCGAAAGATTTCATAGATTTCATAAATTTTTTGTTAATATTTAGGGGAACGATGCACACTATAAAAATTTCCATAGTCCTAGTCCGATTCCTATTTCTTGACGAGGAATAAAGGTTGAAAGTTGGACGATATTGTGGAACCATCACTCACCTAAGTGATCGCATATTTTATTCACCGCAACAAGTGCTATCAACTCGAAGTCTAATTCTGACTATATTTTTATTGGTGGAAACATAATATCTCTGACATTTAATCGAAACGAATTCATCTTATGATGTTTATTATAGTGATTACTTTATAGTTTGTACTTATATCTCAAAGGAATTTCGAAAATTATAGATTTATATGATTGCAAGAAGGAGGAAGTGAAGAGGAGTAAAGATTTAAGGCCAAGAACCTAACAATTAGTAAATCGAATCTCGGCTGATTTGCTTGATGGCAAAAATGCCATTATTCGCCAGCGAACGAAAGAAGTAACGCTGGCCAACCAACTAACGAGTCACTCAATCGGCCACTCCCTTAGGCTATGATTATCTTTCATTATTTCAGTTATCTTTTTGTTAAAAATCATACTGGCTATCATCAATCATTTCTTCTAAAACTTGTTTTTTTTTTTCTTTTCAAAATATACAGAATTTTTTTATAAAGTTTATATGAACTAAGCGAATGATTAAATCATTCTGCCAATCACATCAATTTCATGTACTTATCATTTATCATTTCATGTACTTATCACTTTCTTGTTTATCGCTTAATATCTATATCTATATTTTATCACTCGCGAGTATTATCATTCAACATTTAGCTACAGCATCTTATCATTCAACATCTATATCCAGTGTTTTCATCTTCTTTTTCTAACAGCCACAATTGTTTGCTAAATTTGTTTTCCTAATTTATATGGCTATAATGAAGCCATTTCGTTATGGTCCAGAGGTCCAATAGTTATAGCAGCTGAGATCATTTAAGACTTATACGCTATCCGATAATCATATCATATCTACATTTATATCCACTCACTTGATTCCAATTTGTTATTATTCAATGTTCATATCCGTTGCTTAAAAAATGGATTCTGCAAGGTTCATTTGGTCGCAGACGACTGAAATGCTAAATATTTTATTAAAGCTTGATTGAATTCCTATATTTTTCTTATTATTTTATGTTTCAGTTTTATATTCACTTGGGGATTTAATCTTTCGCCATTCATTCCCTCTTTTCTTATTTAAATGATTTTCTCGATAATCCACGGAAATCCGTTCAGATTTTGTTACAAAAAAAAAGTTAAACGAAATTCTTTGAGTTTTATAAAATTTAACTACTTCAAGGAATTCAAAGGCGAAAACCCCATTCGCTGAAAATCCCCTTTGTTTAGTTTTCTTTTCCGGATTTTCTCGATAGAACTATCGGAATAATTTCTTAGAATATATTCTATTGAATTTTTAAGAATAAAATTCGTTTCAACAATATTTGTGTTCTATTGGAAGAAAAAAAAATATTTATATATTTAGAGAATTTGCATTTTCACTTGTTTTTTCACCATTTTTTCCACCATTTCTATTTCATTGAAAATCATCGAATTCACACTTAAATCTTAAATGAGTAAAAATTGCAATTAATCAGGCAATTATTAAATAAAGATACGGTAAAAAAAAAAGTTTTTATAGCGTTGAAAACGAAATTTTTTCGAGAAAAAAAAATTTTTTTAAAATTTAAAAATTTTAGTTGAATGAATTATCAATAATGTTCGAAAATATTCACCGAAAATAAATCAACTGATTGATCATTCATTTTGAAAGGTGCCTTCTTACATCGCTTATCACACATCGTTCAAAGGGATTTCAATTATTTCATAATCGTACCAGGCGAGGATTTTAGAAAAGTTCGCTTTTTTTTCTTCTAATTTAAGAATATTGTTCATCAAAAAAATTTGTACCCTTGTTTTTTCAAAAGATTTTATCCAAAAATAAAAATAATAATTAATAGTTTTTAAATATTTTTCTCTTATTTTCGATAAATTAGTTCCAATTTAAAAAGATTTCTCGTAGACGATTCTTGAATTTCCTTGTTTTTCGGCTTGTTAAAGACATTCGCACCATTTTTCTGGCAAATATATTTCAGTGGATTGAATGGCTTTCCTAATTTTACTACGCAAAACTACAGTAGAATTGTAGAGTTTTTTGAGAATAAAGTTTTAGATAATTTTAACCAAATCATTTTCATCTATTATTATAATATTGGGGATAGAATGGCTCAGTGGATTGTTGCTTAATTAGGAGCGCTGATGCTGAGGTTCGGTTCCTCGCAGGAGTAAATTTTTAAATAACCTGCACAAAAATCCGGATAATGCTGGTAACTCCTGTATTTCTCTCGCCAAAGGATTCCCTGGCATATTGCTCAATGTGATAAGCTAGTGGAACGAGTTTAACCAGTAATGGTGAGGAAATTATAATATTAGTTGGGCTAACTATCTGATGAAACGATCCCATTGATAATTATCTATCTATTAGTATTGCCTGTCAAAAGTTGTTTATAGCATAATATACAATATAATATTTATTGTAAAAATTTTATCTCATATACACAATGAAACAGCGTTTGTCATTAGAATTTCATTAATAATGAATAGTAAACCAATGAAGAAAACATCTTGGCAACTGTTTATCATTGTAATAATAATTACAATAATTGATGCGAGGACTATTTGATAATTAACAGCAAAATATGTTTTTAGGCGATCGAATGCCTCTAAGCTGTGGTGCGCGATGCTTGAAATTTTGTTTATTTGTATTTAATCTCGTATTTTTGGTTAGTTTTTTTCTTTTATTAATTCTAAAACATTAGAAAATAATAATATAATATTAGAAAATAATAATAATATATAATAATATATTATCTTATATCATAAAAAATATCATAATATATAATAATAATAATAGTAATTTCTTTAATAAATAATAATAAATAATAAATAATAAATAATAATAAATAATTCTTTAATAAATAATTTCTTTAAGAGAGTGGATGAAATTGCAGATTTTCTGGAAATATTCCTCGAAATTTTCTTATATTTAATCGAAATTCTTTTAATACAAATTTTGGTTTTTTTTTTAAAGAATTCTCATATTCAAATTTCAAAATTTCAAATTGCACCATTTTTACTATATTGTATAATTTTTTCATGGATTTATTATTCATATTTATTTATTAATTGTATTTGATAAACTTTGAGAAGATTTGAGAAGATTTATTTTGGAATTTTTTTTGGGAGATTAAACCATATTGTTAAATAAAAAATTTAAGGATATATCTCCCCTATCCTTCGCTCACTTTTATTATTTATTTTCTGATAATTGGGATTTGAATATTTCAAATTATTTAACCATAGCAACATGATAGATTCTTTTCTAATCTAAGAACGAAAGAATTCAGTTTTGTGGCCTAATTTGTGTTGGCATTGGCACTTGGTTATATTTTGACCAATATGCTGTTGACAATTTGGCTGCGGCAACAGCCAAAGTGCAAGGAAATGTTACGGATGATGGTCTTAGGGAATTGGTTAGTTTCTTGTTATATTTTTATTTTGAACTTATCAAAAATATATAATTCAACTTTTGATTTCTTATTTATGAACCAAACATTACAAATATAATTTTTAATATTTTTAGTACTTTGAAAGGCTTCCTGTGAATTTTTTAATTGGATTATTGAATAATTTTCACGTTAATCTTCAGATGCCTTATTATTTTTATAATTATTGACAATAATTTCTTCACTTGTGCGATTGTCTAAATGATTGACAAGGCCTGGAAATTGCTAATAAAACTATTCCCCACGCAAATGTTCTTTTTCATAAAGCAAATTTGTTTTCCAGGATTTTCGTTATCTTGAACAGTTGTTTCACCTAATATTTCAACGATTTTCTAGCTGATCAAATTTACGAAATTTTCCTGGCAAATACATTTCATGAATTCCATTCATTAATGAAAATTGCAACTTTTTGATTTTTTCGTTTTTTGTTTTTTTTTATTGTTAAAAATCTGTCAATTTTTTCCACATTGTAAATAGTTCAAAATTTAGGCATCCAAACCAACTGCCGTTCGGCAAATCGGCATTTTATTAATTGTCGGTGGGATTATTGTTATCGTTGTATCATTTCTAGGATGCTGTGGTGCTGCCAAAGAATGGCGTCCATTGCTTTGTTGCGTAAGTTATCTGTGGTTTTATTAAGTAATCTTTTTAGTTTATTATTACCATAAAATTATTCTTTAGAAATATATAAAATTATTCTTCAGTTTGAGATTTAGGAAATAAGGAAATCACCGCGATTTACTAATATTTTTTCATAAAATTTTCTTCTTATTATTGACTGATAAAATCGCGATTTACTAATATTTTTTCCAAATAGCTGTACGTTTTCCATAATTTTTCGAAATTTGCAGTATGCCACCTGTTTAATGCTTATTTTGGCCACTCAAATAGCAGCCGCTATTTATGCGGCAATGCATAGTCATATGGTATTTCTTTGAATTTCTTAGTTTTTGGTTCATTTCTATCGTTGCTAATTTCTTTCTACACTGTAATGTTAATTTCGACAAAAAAAGTTATGGATATTTTTTAATGCTAAATTACGGTCTTTTGATTTGTTGAATTGCGATAATCTAATTTACACAAATTTGCATTTATATGAATTTATATAAATTACAAAATTTAAAAATTAATCGAAAATATCAATCGACTATTTCATAGCTGAAACAATACAGCTTTTACTGTAAAATCTTTCGTTACTGAAATAAATAAGAAATTAATAAATAAATAAAAAAATAAATAAATAAATAATATCTAGCCAGTGGTCGTCAAATTGGCCTCTGTGAACTCTCTAAAATTCGTGGGAGCTTAATTCGAATTTGATTGATAGCATTATTGGTCATTTTTATCAGATATTATCAAATATTCATTTAAAATTCTTATAGAAGTACAGGTGAGTCGCCAGCATCACCCGAATTTTTGTACAGGTTCACTCCTGTGGAAGGTTTTTGTAGTTTTCAAGTTTTAGAAAACTTGAAAATGTTGCAATAATAGTCCTTGGATAGCATGATAGGTGCCTATGGAAAATAAAGTTCAATTTACAAGATTTAATTTTAAAGTTCAAAAAAATTTAAAACGACCACTGGTCTAGCCGGACTAATCTAACATTTAGAAACCTAACAATGGATTATGCATTTCAAAAATTTTTTCCCTTTAATGAACTATTTAAAAAATGAAATATTTTAGATTTTTTCAACGAAAGAGGATAGAAGATATCTATTTTTTTTATATTAAAAAATTAAAGGAAAAATTCTTCCAGTTTGAGAGAGATTTTCGACAAATCCTAAAAGCTTCACTAAAGTTATACAATGGAACAGAAATTATGAATTCACAGATTGATAATACTGTTCTGGTGAAAGCCGCATGGGACAAAATTATGATTGAGGTTTATTCTTGAAATTCATGCTGCTTATTTTGAATACTTGTAAGTCAGTACCGCAAAAAGGTGACTGCTGAGGTTCCATCTGTGCCTCTGTCTTTTTATCATAGGAAGTCCTTGCCTTTTGTTAGTGAAGTCAACAGATTTATAAAGATTGAGTGCTATTAGAAAGAATGATGTCGAGTTTCAGTTGACAATCATGCTTTAAACTATTTCAATAAACTATATCAAGAAAAGCAGAATTTTATCTTTTATTCAGAATTCCCCATGGCATTTTAAAGATGATCATTGATGTTTTGAGGTGAAATAATAATTCAATAGGATTCAATAATTATTCAATATAGCTGTAATTGGCTGTAGTAATTGGCCGAATATTTTTTTTTTTAATGAACATTTTAGAAATCATGCTGTGGTGTTGATTCAAAAATTGGTGATTTCAACGAGAGTGGTTGGTATGCGCTCACCAAACAACGTCATCATTTTCCACCCGCTTGTTGTCCTCCAAATAAAGATGGAACGTTGATGGAATTTTGTCCAACGATATCTCGATATGGCGATGTAATTATATTTTTATACTAATTTTATTTACTAATTTTTGAATATTATTTTTCTTTCAACAATTAAAAGTTAGATTTAATTAAATTAAAATTAAAAATAAAATTAGATAAAATTAGATCAGTGAAATTAAATTAGATTTTAAAATCATAACCTATGTAGAAAAGGCCTTTGCTAGTATTTATTTAATGCAACTAATTTTCGTAGATGGAACTTCAAATGGGCGCGATTAGTATGCTGGTTCGCTTCACACAGGATTTGATTCCTACCTTTGTTCGTGATAAATTTATACATGATACATGAAATCCAGATGGTGTAATTTGTCCATCTGTACCTAAACAACCCTTTAGCGGAAGAATCTCTTCCTTTCAGCTGATGGTAACAGCCATACTAGAAGGAAGAATTAATGTTTAGGTGAATGTTTGAGAACTTTAAGCCTAATTATCTATTTACGAATTATCTTGAATAATTTCCCATTTCATGCACGCCAGAAAATATTTCCCATAATTGCACTCTTAATTTTCACCTGCACACATTGTATGGTCACTCAACAAAATGCGTTTATATTATATGTTATTATTATTACTTATCAAAACAGCGATTGTTTTTATTTCGTTGTGCGACACAAATTTTCAGGGTTGTTATAACAAAATTAAGCAATCCGTGCAAGATTTATCGACACATTTCAAAATTGTTGCATGGACAGTTATTAGCATTGCACTGATTCAGGTATTTTCACCATCAAAAGTCATGCCAATCGCACCAATGAGCACCAAACATAATTTTTAGTCTAGAAAAATTATGAAAATCGTTATTTGCACCGCTTAGAATTTCTCCATGTTTCACCGCGATTCTTTTATGAAATTCCAAGATTCTATTGCTTTCAAATATTCACCAGTTAGTTTTTCTTTTTTTTTTGCACCCGTTTATAATATTTCTGAAAAAAATCGCCGCACACTTTCAGATATTTGGTATTACGGTAGCATTCTGCTTGTGTAGTGCAATAAGCGACGATGAATTCGACTAAATAAAAATTTTACTTGTCGTACTTTTTTTTTGGCACTCTTATATTTGCTTCTTGAAAATTTAATTTAACACATTTGGCTCCCAACTTTTTTTATGGCTCATAATTAATCTTTAGAATCTGAAATGTTGGAAGGCTAAATTGCTTTTCGAAATTGACAAATTAGATTAAATCGCTTGGCTGTGAGACAATAAATATTACGGTAGGGTTATCGAATTGATAGGAAATTCATGAATAATTAAAATTCATGCGGCATGAAGCAGAACATTGAAGTTGGAAGCCAATGCATATATCTCATAGCTGAAGTTTATTGTAAATTATATTATCGATATGGAAGGAAGAAGGCTGCTGGCTCGAGGCTCAGCCTAGGCATTTGGCTTATTTTCGTTGCGCTCATCGATTTTCGATTTATCTCATAAAACACGATTAATTATTGTGGCTTAAAATGCAATAATGCAATATATGTCTGCAAAAAAAAAAATTTTATGGCACGTTTCACGGAAATTTTTTCTGCAATTTGAAAATTTTTCAGTTTTTTTGTTTTCATATAATTTAGGTGAATTTATTCACTTATTTTGCATAAATTTTTTTTATGATTAAATGAAATTTAATATTTTAAATATTCTTTTAATTTTTTATTATTTCCTTTTTTATCAATCGCTTTTTTTAAATTTTCATTTTTATTTTCCCATATAATTTGCTTTTGTTGTATTTGAAAAAGGAATATGGATTTTATGGATTTTAAATCGCTTATTTCAAAAATTTTCTATAATTTTTATGCGAATTTCTTAGGAATAGGAAAAGTTAAAAATTAGAAGTTATATTAGGTAAATATTTATCCTAGAAAATTTACTACTATCTTTTTTAAATAGATTGGATTTATTGAATTAAGAACAATAATGAATAAAATTGCGCATTCTGGACATATTTTAGATGGTAATTTTATGCCCTACGGGATAATTCAATCATCTTTTGCTTTATATTACTATAATTTTCTGAAGTAAATTGGATTAATGAAATTTTTAACACTTCCAACTTTTCATCCATAAAATATATAATTTGCAGAAAATTCAGTGTATTGGTTATTAAAATTTTTAAAGATACGAAAAAATCTGATATTTTCATGTTGGCCATTTAAAAATAACCGAAGGGGAACAGTCCGATTTTTACGCAGCTTTAGCCTTTATAATATTTTTATTCTTTTTCGTATATAATAAAAAGATACGAAACTTTCTTGAAAGTTACTTTTTGATTTGAGCTGTCGATGCAAAAAGATTTCTGAGATTTTTTATAAGAACAGATTTTTAATCTAAAAAAAATAATTGCCTCGGTTCGATTTGATTGATTTGATCTGATATCAATTGATAAATCACAAATAACAAATAAATCATCGCTGATCTAGATTAATTTAAAAAAATTAAAATTACTTTTAATAGTTTCTATTTCCATTTTTAAGAAAAAGAAATCACAAGAAGAAGCCAACTTCGTTTAGCAATGTAAGTGCTTTATCATGCTAGGTCTGCTATTATTATTGGTTCCGCACTATTTCTAAATATCCTGGAATTTCAGGGATGCCACAGCGTAACAAAGCAAGAACTTGAACGACGCTATTCGGCCATTTTTGGAATCCTTTCTTTGTTGCCAATTGTTCTGGTAAGGAAAGAAATTTTTATTTCTTTGAAATATCGAAGAACAAAAAAATAAAATAACTAATTAAATTACTTTCCTTTATTTTTGCAGATTACTGGAATAATTTTTGCATTACGTTTTCACTGGAAGATCAAGGATGATTTGCTGTATTTGTATTGAGGAAATTAAGTTATATTCATGAAATATTCATTTTCATCTGTTCTAATTTATTTGTTGCTTTTATGCTTTTTTCCTTTCCTATCATTTCTAAATTGGTTGGTTCTGTTGACTAGAAGAGACCCCATTAGGCCGAATAGCCCCTTGCTGATTCAAGTAAGTTTAAACCCTAAGCCCATTCTATGAATTCAATCTGAATTCATACATCTCCTTGAAAAGATAGGAATAACGCTCATGGCGGTAACCGAATTAAAATGCAGCTGCACCAACTGATAACTAATTGTCGTCATAGTTATGTCGTCATATAAGTCGAAACAAATGCTCTGCCACGTTATATTTTATTAGATGCCATATATATATATTTTCATTCTCAAAAAAATTCAGGGCTACATTCACTTTTTGTCTTTTAAATAAATATGTACGAAATAAAATGCTTTACTTTACAGTTTCTTTTCAGGAAACCAATCTTTAATAAAAGATATATTAATAATTTTATAAGATTTTTTTTCGAATCCTGGTACTAAATTGAGGACCAAATTTTTATCGCTATTCTATTCAGATCGCAAAATATTTCATAAATTCTATTAAATTATAATGGCGGTATTATGGTACTCATAACTAATTAAACAAAATAAAGACCCTCACAATTACTTTATTCAAACGATATTCTCATTTTATTTTAAATTTATTTCTGCAGATTCTTCCATAAATAATTAATTCGTCTTAAAACGATTATACTGTGAATTAGTGAAATGCAATTCAATTTATAAATGATGAAATTCATTCCTGAAAATAGAATATAGCTAAGATTTTCACAAAAAGAAGAGAGAAAATGATATATATTAAAAACTCCCATATTACTGGAATGCCCTTTACAAAGAAAAGGTTTCCACTTAGCTCAAGAAATTTTAATAAAGAAACAAAAATATTCAGAGTTATATAGAAGATACTTTTTGAAATGATGGAATATCCAAGTAAAACAAAATGATGTTTTAACTTAAAAAGAAAAATAAAAATTTCGATGCTAAAATATTTCGTTATATCGGCGTAATCGGATAAAACACTAAAAATAAAAAAAATGTATAGAAAATAAACGATGTTGAACTGCGAAAATCGAAATATGCGTTATCCATATTGATCAATAATTTTCAAAGAAAATGATAAAATTATTTTTTAAGCCTTAATAAAACACCCTCTTCAATTTTTAAAAACGGCATTTATCGTCAACGTAATTTTTAAAAATGGAAAATTCTAACAAAAATCGAAAAAATTCTTAACAATGAACGGTCGAAGATGATGACAGTGGCGTCCAATAAAAAGAAAAATATTTCATAAAAATCTATTAAGATTCATGACCGTGCTGGTAATCGAAATCATACTGATTTGAACCACTTCTTTACAACGGATATTCAGAATGAAGATTCTCTGATATCGGCCTCGATAGTCTTAGCAACACCATTTGTCGTCCTTCGTCCACATTCATCTTCTGACTACTTGATTTATCGCTTTTCTGCAATACTGCTTGTTCCCAAAGTATTTGCTAAAGCTGCAGCTCGGCGGCGTGCAGCAGGTTGATAAATTGCACGTTCAGGACGATCCTGTAAAAGCTTTATCCTTAATTAGAAAATAATTATTTCAATTATTATTAACGTGGTCAAGCTAGCGAAATTAGAAGCCGATTTATATCACAGTTCTTATCAATATTTTTCATTTTTACTCACAACTTTTTTCTTTTCTAAATTTCACGAGAAAAAATTTAAAAAACCTAACCTTATTACGACGTCTTATTTTATTCGCTTCTTCTTCGTGATCGCCACTCAGTCTTTCTTTCTGAAGCATTTTTTCTTCAAATGTATCTGAACCAGTATGTGTATCCGAACTTTTCGCACTAAAATGAAAATATAGCTGGTTAAAATTCTATTCTTTTTAAAATAAAACACAGATCTATAAATGAATGATCTTCATAAAGTTACCAATATAATCTAAAAAATCATTAAAATTAGATTTATTCAAAAAAATTAAAAATAGTACTCGGAATTTTTCTCTAAATTTTGTTGTAGCGATTCAGAGCAATCATTTTTGGTTACTTTTTTCTTAGAAATCGATTTGTGACTCAAATTAATTCGCTCTATAAGTTTTTCCTTTATACCTGAAATAATTTAAAGGTTAGAAGAGATAAATTTATGATGAAACGAAACAAAAAAACGTAAAATATTTACCATTACAGGCTTCATCTGAATTCTCTCGTAATTTAATAGATTCCGTTTTTTCTTTATCTTTTTTAATTGAATTAATACGCTCATTATCATTATTATTTCTATATCCACTACTGGATTGTTGAAAACATCGCTTTTTTTTCTTTTCTCTGAAAAATTGCCGAATAACTACAAATAAACAGTTCAAATTACCATAGAACATAAAATTTTTTTTCGAAAAATATAAAAATAATATAAAATACAAAAAAAAATTTGATTAACGCACTTTTCTTTTTCAGTATTATGTTCGTCAATTTTTTTATCGAACTTTGTATTATAAAATTCAGTGACATTCTTTGCTTCATTATGCTGCGCACCACAAACCTTAAGAATTTTTTCCTGTAAACGAATAGCACGAATACGCTTTTCTTCATCGCGAGCAGAACGCCGTGCTTTTTCATCTTCACGTACACGTTTCTAAGATATTTTTAAATATTTAAGATAAATTTAAAAATTTATAAATTCTATAATATTATAAACATTGTCAACTCAACTAAAAAATCTCGGTGGGAATCTACAAGTATTTTTATATCACCTTTGGCGAAAGGTCACTTTAGCAAATAATCTAACTATAGAAAACAAAAATGATGAATGTTCTAGAAAAAAATCTAAAAAATAAGAATGAAGACAACAAAAAAATTTGAACAACGAAATATTTTCAACTTACGACAAACTTAAATTTTCTAAGATAACAATATTAAAAAAATTAAAAATACCCTAAAATAAGGCTCAAACTATTTATTAAAAATCTAAATTATTAAATACTAAAAATAAAAAGAAATAGAAATACTAGAAATATTAATAGAAATAGAAATACTAGAAATAGAAATACTAGAAATAGAAAAACTAGAAAAAAGAAATATTGTACAAATGAACAAATGAAGCTAAAAAACATGGGCTTTTACCAGTCTTTTGTATTTTTCTTCCATTTTCTTCATGAAAAATTGGGTCAGCGGAGTTTCTTGCACCGAATTTTCTAAAATTTTAAAAAATGAGGTATTAAAACTTGAACTAAAACTAAAAAAAATGATAAAAATAAGAATCATACCAAGCGCAAGGCGCTCTTTCTCTTCGATTTCTCGAATTCTTTTTTCAATCGGCACAATTTCTGGCTTTACTGGATTTTCACGACAATCCAAAAATATTTTATATTCGATTTCTAAAAAGAAATAAGAAATGAAAAACAACAAATGAAATGAAAATTTACGGACAGGAAACAGGCAAGAAAATCTCGAAAAATATACCTGATTCTATCGTGCCACACCGCTTATCACGCTTTTTTGAATCTTCCAACTTATGTCGATAAATTTTCGGATTCGGCGCAAGCTCAACTAACCCCATCGATTCTTGTCCTACAAATCAACTAATAGTAAATCAACTAACCTCTAAAAATTTAATAATAATTCATTTCATTAACTGCAAAAATAATCAATATAAGTTCTTCTTCGTTAATTTATTCATAAAAATAAGAAATCGATATCTATTTTAGAAATCGAATATCGAAAGAAATGACATCAAAATGATACAAATCACCATTAGAATCGATGAAAATATATCCATTAAATCGATTTTTAAAGGCAATCAAATCTTCATCGTTTTTAAAAACGAAATATACTCTTGCAAAACTGAATCTTTCACTGAAACCAAAAGAAAATACATGCAGTCAAATTTTTTCACAACAATAAAATTATAAAATTGAAATATTACTACAAATTAATTAATTAACTATAAGTATTAAATAAAATTAAAACAGTCATTAAAATAAGTCGAATTATGATTAAATAATATTAAATCAAATTAACTCTGGATCTGCGGCCACAAATTCACAATAATCAGTTTCAGGCAATGGATGTAACTGCGTCTGAAGTAAATCCCAAGTCATTGCAGTGGGTAAGCGCCGTAATACAATCTAAATTGTATAAAAAATAAAATTAAATTAATAAAAATTTCGATGCAGTTTTATCTGCACAGAAATTAATATAACAGGAGTTGATCTACTTAAAATAAGATATCAACCTAATGCAAACTTTTAGGAATTAGGAAATAATAATTGATTATTGATTGATAACTGAATTGATTGATTGATAACTGAATTGATTATTCTTTTTATTAATTGAAAAAAGCAATTGAATTTTTCACTTTAGTTTTTGTCACAAATTTATCAAAATGTAAATCGAAACAAGAAAACAAGAAAATAATGCTCTTAAACGAGAATTTAATTCTCAACTGAACAAATATTGCAAACTATTGATGAATATTCATATTAATTTAATATTGCAAATTATTGATGAATGAATATGAATATTTCGAAAAAAAAGAAAAAGAATTGTATCTGGTTGGCATAAATATTCTAATGATGAAGTCTGAGAAATCTAATGAAGAAAAGACTACTACCGCTGATAGGCTCTTAGCAAAGAATATTGTAGCTGCCGCTGGGACCGATTACATTAAGGAAGTTCATCGACATGGAAGAATGGGGTCACGCAGGCCACAAGTACTTAAGATTCGACTTGAAGATATGGCTCCGTCTATTTTGCGTAAAGAATGTGCGCTCGATTATTCCCCATGGAAGCTTTTTGCGGAAAGATCTAACGAAAACAGAATTATTGCTAGACAAACATTTGTGAAAAGAATGTTATATGCAAAATCAGAATCTGAAGATGTTGTCAGAAAATCTTCAAATAGTGGAACTCAGGCAGCCTTGCCAATGGTTTACAACGAACAATTTTTCGATTCCAACTTTCTCCCATCAATCTACTACAGCTTAGGACAACTTGTCAAGTAAGGTTAATAAAATAGGAAGTAATTCATTTTTATATATAATCAATGCAAGAAGTTTCAAATATAAACTTAATATAAAATACGTAAAATATAAACTTTATGATTTACAAATCTTACTAAATGATAACCCAAATAATACTTTTTGTATTAATGAAACGTGGTTGGATGACTCTACTGATAATCGTGAATTAAACTTCGATGGCTTTTTAGTTTCATATAAGGATAGAACAATAAATAGTTTAAATACTCGTGGAGGTGGGGGCTTACTTATCACGCTTATTCCTGATTATTATAAATTTTTAACTTTTGATGATTTTGTCTATTCCTCTTTTGAATTTCCTAATAACTAAAATTTATTTTTATAATAGAAAAATTTTCCTTTTAAATAATTCACTAGGGATCTTTATAAATTACTATTTAGATTAAAATTATTTGGTGCCGATTGTTGTTAATTGTTGGTGATGTTAATATACCAAATATATTGGGGAAATAGTTGCTTGAAAAATAGCAGCAATTTTGAAGAGGACTTTCTAAACCTTTGTATCTATATCGGTCTAGAGCAACATGTTAAGACTGCCACTAGCTATAACACTATTTTAGATGTTGTGTTAGCTATTTCTACTTCTTTTGTTGATAACATTAGAGTCTTAAAACCTTTTTATAATAATGATCACAATATCATTCATTAAAATTGAGCCGATATGTACCTCCCTCGAGATATTCTAGAAATTACCGTCATTATGAAATCTTTAATTCTATCATCGAAGAAATAAACTGGGATTTCTTATCTGTTTAACTCCTTCTATTGATGAAAAAGTTAACTTCCTTAATAACATCATTTTAAATCTTATAGAGCAATATATCTAAGAACTACTCTAAGAAAAAAAAGCGTTAAGTCGATTCCCATATTTTTAAAATCTCTTAAAAAGTTTATAAAGTTTATAGAAGCTAAAAAAAGTTTATAGAAGCTTTATAATAAAAATAAATTAACCAAATAGCCAAGTGATCTCTCTGCATATAAAGTTATATAAAGAAATTTCTGTAGTGCCATTCATAATTACTTTTCAAATAAAGAAGGAAAACTTTTAAATAGTAATAGAAATTCTTTCTGGACTTACATCAAAAGAAAATTTGCAAATAAACAATTAATTTTGCAACATAATGATAATGTGATCACCTCTGATATTGTATGTATATTTAATCAATCAATATTTTTCTAGTTTTCTAGTGTTTTGTTGACGATAGTATGCATACTTTTTTTTTGTTTTAAAGTAAATCGAATTTGTTGTACTTCTTTCTTAGGTTGAAATAACATTACTGGATGTTTATGATGCCTTAAATAGACTTAAGCCGTTCATTTCAGCTGGCCCCGATAATATTCCACAAATAATTTATAAATGCAATTAAAATGTGCAGTTTCACTCCCCTTTTTTAATAAAGACATTATGAAATCTGACCTTAATCCCAAAATTTGGAAGTTGTCTCATATAATTCCCATACATAAAAAAGGAAGCACCTATAAATCTTCCAATTATAGACCTATTAGCCTAACATGAATTGGTAGCAAGATACTCGAAAGGCTGATTTGCAACAAATTGGTTACTTATCTTGATGCCAATAATTTTATATTCCGTTATCAGATGGCTTTTGTACAAAAATTCTACTTCACAAATATTGGCAAATGTTTCCAATTGGTCAGCATCAATTGACAGTATCAGTTATTAGTAACAGTATCAGTATCAGTTAAGCACTCGTATACCTAGATTTGCCTAAAGCTTTTGATACTAATTGCTATAGCAAATTACTGATCACTCTTAATAGTTATGGCATTACAGAGGCCCTTTATAACTGGGTGCCAGATTACATAAAAAATCGTCACCAAGCCGTACATATCAATAACACTCTCTCTGACATAAATCTGGTGTTCCTCAAGGTAGTTGCATTGCGCCATTGCTTCTTCCATTATGTATAAGTGATATCACCAATGTGGTGATTGTAAAATTTAATTCTCATGGTAGAACAGATAGCCTATCTGTACTGCAGGAGGAAAGAATAGTCAACTGGCTATATTATAGGCAAATTACCCTTTCCTTTCAAAAATATAGCGTTCTTCATATCAATTCTAAAGGTTTCGATTTTCCTAATCTTATTATTAATGGCAATATAATCAATATAGTCTCACACATTTTCGATCTTGGAATAATTATGAAAAATCTCGATTTCGACCTTCACTGCAGAACCATGGTAAAGAAATCCTCAAAATACTAAATTTTATTTTTCGTTCGTTTAAGAACAAACTGAAGATTTCCTTATCAAAATATACAAAGCATTCGTTCGGCCTCTTCTTGACTACAATACTATATGTTACTCTCCTAGACATCGCAAAACAGGTAAAATAATCGAAGGACTCCAAAAAGATTTTCTAAGGCGCCTCTCTCCTAATTGCAACTTTAATTATAAAAGAAAACTTCTACAATATAAACTGGATTCTCTGTCAGTTGTTTAATGCGACGAACTCGTCGCATTAAACAAGATTTAATTTATACTTACAAGATTCTGTATGGTTATGTTAAACTAAACTAGATTGTTTAAAATATTACAATTTTAGGCTAAATTTGAATCCAATAAGAACAAATGGACTAAAATTATTAAAACCTATGTGCAAAACTAAACTAAGGACTCATGATTTCTTTATTCGTAATATTAATTTCTGGAATAAATTACCGAACGACATAGCTTGTGCGCCATCCCCAGCTATCTTTAAAAAAAGAATAGATAATATCATTTATAATATTATTTAAAAAGTTCAGATCATGCAAGGAAGTGTGAAATCGCGATTTTTACCATCCGATTATAATTGTTTCGAATTGTACTATTTTATATTGTTTTATAATTTCCTCTTCAATTCTTTAAATTGTTAATTATATTTTATTTTGTTATTATTTTTTGTTTTTATCATTAATTTTTATTATTTGTTATTTTAACTGTTGTTATTAATACAAGCACATGGCGTTAGCGCTTTGCTTGGTTGATTTTCAATAAATAAATAAATTCTACTAAACCACTAACAACATATTTCGATAAAAAACAATATTTTAATAATAATAAACAGGAACGAGAACATCACATTTTTTGCTACCAAAAAATGCTGTTTCTGATTTAAATGTTGTTATTGCTGTTATTATTAAATTCCAACGGATAGGGCAGAATTAATTATTTTCTTGTCATGAATTCCCAAATTTCCTTTAACTGTTTCTTCCTAACAACTATCAGCTATCTTGTCTTTTATATTATCTTTTAACATCTCACGCTGCTATATTGTTTACTTACATCTGCTATGGTGATAAAAAGGTCTAACGATTTAAGATTTGTGGAGAGAGGATTTACTATATAAATTCTATAAAAGAAAAAAAAATTAAAGCTAACTTTTATCGGTGCCTTCCTTCGAATTTTTTCTTTCTTATCGGAAATATTTTCCGACGCCATTTCTGGCTCATCACTGCTCATAATGTTGTCCTCCGCGCTTATCGTTCACTTGTCTACTAAAAAACTAAATGAAATTTTCTCGCAAAAAAATTATGAAAAAGAATAACGAGAAATTTGCAGCTAAATATAAACAAAATGAAAGAACTAAATGAAATAAAAAAAAAAAAGAGAACCATAAATCGAAAATATTCAACGGAAGTATAAGACAACAATTGTTATCTACCAAAAATACTATTTAAAATCAAATCCGACCCTTTTTATTTGTCAAAAAAAACTATCACATTTGCTATAAAATCACCATTCCTTTCAGTTAAAGATTTGCAAAATAACGATAGCAGTAGTTTTGATATGATTTGTAAAGATAAAAAATTTCTAATTGACAAAGAATAGCTCCGAATAACTGATTAATGGTGTCATTGGCCTCCAAATGTAAAGCAATTAAAAACCATTTGCCATTTGTGCTGCGAACTTAGCTATACTTCTATCTGACTCTTTTTTCACCAGTGGCAATGTGAACTTAACGAAAAATGGTGAGTGCCATAGAAAAAGAGGAAACAGCTTTCATAATTTAAGTTTACATAAGTGTAAATTGCAAATGCCAAAGAGCCTTTTAACAAAACCATTATGAATGTGAAAAAAATTTTTTTTCCTCTCCTTCGTATTTAATTTATGGACTATTTTGAAGCAAACCTGTCATGAAATTAAAGAAAAGAGTAACTACTGAGGACGCAGCTGCACTTTCCAATCTAACTCTATGGTGAAAGAGAACTGTTGTTTCCTCGACATGGCGTTCGTATCCTTTGTTGTCCATGATCTTCCTCAGCTCGTTGCAAAACCTAATAAAACGATCCTAATGTGTAAGACTCGAAACCTGTAATTGCTTGAAGCTGGTCAAAGGAAACAATTCTTTGCAAGCAAAGCCATAATAGCGTTCATGAGAATGCTCACAGATATTGCGATTCAAGCGACCACTGCCCACATTCTTCATATCGCGTAATCTACTTATTGGAGGTCCGTCTTTTAGGGGTAATCATCACAAACCGCGAAGAGATAATGGCTATGTTATGGCACTGATTCGAATAACAAGGAGCGAAATAAAGTAGCGACTGACATGCCTAAAGAAGTTCAATTCAATCTGGTTGAGTGGAATTAATGACCATACTAGTTTCAAAGAAGGAAATTGTCTTGCTTGCGTGTGCTCTACTTTATGCGCAAATGAACGTTAAAGATATGTTCGATGTGGAACTGCTAACTGTAATTTCTCTTAAAAGGTGAAATGATCATAATCAGAGATTGAAATGTGCAAGCAGATTATTGTGTTGCTGAGCGGCAAATATGCATCGGTAGTGAATGAAGAAACGACTTCTTCTACTTAGCTGAAAACCATCAACTTTATTTTGTACCAGAAACGAAGAAGACATCTAGGAATATGGAATTCTCTAGGTAACCAACAATCCTTCCAGGCTGATTGTATTCTGGTCAGTCGTTAGAAGAAGAGTTCCGTATTAGATAGCCATTCCTATCATGACGCTGAAACATGGATCAGAACATATTATGGATCTGCACGAACTGATAACTCGCAGGAAACTGCATTCCTCCAACTATATCAGACTAAAGACTTGAGAACAATAAACGTATATGAAATTGAATTGTAGAAGTGGCATAAATATCAAGGGGACTTCTGGGACGCCCGAAGAACAATGATTTCAATCCTAGAAATGGCCAAAATATTTGGTATTTTCCCTCTTCAAGTTGCTGGTCTCCTTTAACAATTATGGCTTCATGAAGGTTTTGTATAACTGGACGAATTTCTTAAAGGACCGATACCAAGCTGTACGCATCAATAACTCGCTTTCAGGGTAAACTCCTCAAAGTAACAGCATCGTACCACTATTTTTTTATATATATTAAGACTATCACCGAAATTATATTAAACTCTATCATTTATCTTTATTAAAATTTATTATTCTCATGCCAAATCGAACAATTCATCTCTCTCCACCAAAAGATGACCTCAACAGAACTAAAAGATGGCCTTAATTAGTCATGTGATAGCAATGATATCCTTTTCCACTTAAAAGTGTAGCATTTTTCAAATAATTTGCAAAGGATTCGATCTTCCTAATCTTTTTATTAATGGCAGTATAATTAGACGATCTCGAATACTCATATCCTGACATTGAAATCCTGATATCCTTCACTGCAAAACCATAGTAAAAGAATATTCTCAAGAATATTAAATTTTACTTTTCGGTCGTTTAAAAAACAGAATTGAAAATCTTATCAAAGTAGGTAAAGCATTCGTTCAGTCTCTTTTGAGTATACTACAACCTGTTATTCTCGTAAACACCGCAAATCAAGTAAATTAATTGAAGAACTCCAGAAATACTTTGCACTTCGCCTCTTTCCTAATGGCAATCTTAAATTATAAAATTACGACTTCAATTGTACAATCTAGACTCCCTCTCAATTCGGCGAATTAAACAAGGCTTAATTTATACACATAAATTCTACAAAGCTATATGAAATTAGATTGTATTATAAATATTATATTATATTTGTAAATGTTGTAAATATTATATTATAATTATTATAATATAATTTTATATATTATATCATAATTATTACAATTTTAGGTTAAATTTGACCCAACAAGATCTAATACGCTAAAATTAAACTAATGACTTTTTCATTCAAACCAATTACTGGAATAAGCCGCCGAACGTTGACTGTGCATCATAGCTGTTTTTAAAAAAAGATTAAATAATATCATCCATGATATGATTATATGAAAACTTCACATCATGCATAAAATCTTGATTTATGCGATTATTTGTTATATATATTCTTATTTGTATTGCTCTGTGATTCCCCTTTATTTGCATTATTTCTCTTTACTTTCTGTTAGCTTTGGTCATCTTCCTTCTGCATCTTATATCGCTACTATTAATTTCTTTTATTTGGCACATAATTTATTGATAGTGAAGCACATGGTGCTTATCGTCCTGTAGCTATTTTCAAATAAATAATCTTTTCGTCCCTATACTAGTCGATGATAAAGTACCTATTTTGATCAATAAATCATGGGAACTTTAAGTATCTTTATAACTCTGACATCAAATGATCAAACGAAAGAAGAAATTCAGCTTGGATAATCGTAAAAATGCATTCTTTAGTCTATGGAATCGAAATTAGCAAAAAATTATTACCAAAATGAAAATCTGCATCTGAATAACTGTAGTTCGCACGATTATTATAATTGCGAATCATGGCCAATAAAAGGAAAAGAATAGAAAATGAACTAAGACCTGGGCTGATTCAATTAGGAAAGATTTTGAACGAACATGTTACGAACCAGCGATATATGTGCGACGACGAAAAAAGAAATGGCTTCTGTTATTGCAGCATCAGATTGAGCAGTTGTCGTTTACTGCCAGCACAATCAGTTTAACCAGTAATAGCCGACAGAAGAAAAAAATAAATATATTTTTACGACCAATGAATGGAAGATAAGAGAGAGTAGAAAATTTGTAAAATTAAAATTATAAAAGGAAAGACTTGAAAATTAAAAATCACAATCACCACCAGAAAGCTCGAGTCTTACATAAAATCAAGACGATGCTAAAGAAGAAAGCGAAATCTAAAGGAGAAAATTTAAGTCGTACGTTGTTTCGATTGAGATCCAACTATAACAAGTTGAATTTTCCTTTCCACAGGAGGAAACCTATCAGGCAGTTGCTAATGGTACTCAACTTCATTGCAACTTTCTGGTACTATTTCTATTTTCACAATACGTGGGATAGAAAATTTAAGATGAATATTCGATCCTCAATATATAAATTGAAGAAAAATGATGTGCAAAAAAATGTGAATAATAGAAAATATACGATTTGTGGAGTAACTGTGAACAATAATGTTAAAAAACAGAAATGAACGATGAAGAGATATAATATCATCTATTATTATTCATCTATTATTATTAGCATCTATTATTATTCATCGACTCGTCCGGCTAACCAATATCATTTGCTTATGCAATACATAAGTCAACCGATCCATTTTTAAACTAACGTTAACTTATGGGATGTCAGCCAGGAAGCCATGCTAACCATATAAAAATAATCGTATATATATATAGTAATCTCTTATTTATTAACGCTAAAGGCTAATAAAAAAATTGAGAAAAACGCTAAGCAATGGAAAAATAAAATTAAAAAATCTGAAAATTAGTATAAAATTGGAAAACTGCCATATATATTGATATTTTATTTAAATTATTTTCCAAAAAAATACATTAATTATTTGATTATGAAAAAGTATAAACAAGAAGCGTTCGCTAAAAACAAAACAAGTGATACAGTTCAAGCTGAAACAAGTTTACAGTCCAGAAACAATAAAAAAATAGCCTAGAAAGAGATTGGACCGATCAATTTAAGAAACACTCCACTCACCTCACACCCTCCCCCCAATCCTCACCTACACATTTTCAAGAAAAAAACCCACGAAACAGAGTAACCAACCGCCCAACCGTAAACTGAAAATCGTAATAAGACCCAAACTGATTTAAATAATTGAACGATGTTAATTACAACTTAACGATCAGGCTATTCCTCTCTTAGATATCTCCCACCACTTTCCTTCTCACGGTTTGTGATTGCACGCGCTTTTCTTCTTTTTCTAACAGATCTCACCATTACTGGTTAGACTGGCTCCACTGGCTACAAGGGTAAGACGTTTCTCAGCTGTTTGGTCCGGTGCCATTGCAAGTTATAATAGAAGCCATTCTTTTTTCCATCGTCTAAGCCCATACATCGCTGATCCCACTATCTATATTCAAAACCTTTCTCTTGACTATATCCAGCTCCATCTCTATCTCAACGTATTCACTGGCAAAAATTGTACCGTACTGACAACCAGTATAATAAGCCTAACCAGAAATATTTCGAGCTAACCGGTTGTTTATTTGCTTATTATTAATCTAATTGTTTTCTTATTTGTTGTTAAGAAAGCAAAAGATTGCAGAATAGATTATCAAATTTATCACTGATAAGAAGTTTATGGTGTACGAGAAAAAAGGAGTATTTGGAAGGGTGATTGTTTGAAATATAGGAAATAATTTCTTTATTTCGATAAATTTGAATAAATGAAGTATAAAATAAATTTATAATTGTAATTTTGTGCATTAATTGCTGATAATAGTGATAACTGATAATTTCATTCCTAATGAAGCGGTTTGCCTACCAGACATGGAACTCTCTCTAAACTCTATATCTCTTCGGACATTACACGCTAAACAACCAAACACGTATAGCCACGTGGTCGCATATGCAAAGCTCATAACTTATAAAAAAGCGAAAACAGATGGTGACAACGATGAATGAAGCAAGAAAAAGCCTCCTTAATACTAAATTTTAGTATTTATAGGATTTTCCAAGGCGATTATACATTGTTAAAAATAAAATTTCATTGTTAAAAAATAATTTCATTAGTTTATTTAATTTAATTATGATAATTATTTCATTTTAATTATTTTATTTATAATTTTATTAATTTTTATTTTAATATTTTTTATTAATTTTTTTTAAAAAAATTTTTGATATTAATTATTAACAATTTTCTAAGTCGTTGTTAGGCAATTAGAATTGCATTATCGGTTGTTTATTTTTTAATTCTAATTTATAAACTATTAATTATTAATTAATCACAATTTTTGTATTTCTTTTGATAATTTCAAATTAATCAATTTTTATGATTCTTTATTTGATTATTTTTTAGCAATAATAAACGCGTATAATTGCAAACATTTCGCTTTGTTGTTTTTCCTTTGTTTATTTTTTAGTGGAAAAATTTATGGATTTGAACTGAAAAAATTTTATTATACTTTCAGCGACAATAAACTTATTTATTAAATGAATATGGGATAAGTGAGTCGCGTCGCGCTTTTATCCTATAACGTATTCAATTCCTTGTTTATTGACGAGTAGGAGAAAGGTAGGCGCTCGCGGAAAGAGGAAATAAGGAAATAAGGACAAGAGAAAAGGATTCGCATTCTTCATAAAATTGAATCTGCACTGGATTCTTAAATTGTTTAATAAAATTGCAAAAGCGTGCAAAAAAAGACCCACTACCGCGTTTTCAAATTTAGGGCCGCAGCCGCGGTTACTGGTCTGGCGAAAGCAATTACCATTGTTTAACTCTGCTTCTCTGATTCGGCGTTTTTTATTTATATTTACATAAATTTAATCTTATCCAGTTATTCCTTGTTGTTTTAGTGGTACCAAGGCTTAAGTACCGCCGTATAACTTAAATTCACCTTTCATGATTTACTAATAACCATAGAAATGAGTTTTCTAGAAGGTTGAAAATTTCATAACTTTTCGGGTTAAATCCTTAAATTGAATATGTAAAGAACGAAATCTGAATAAATAATGCTGATAATTGTGAAATTTTCAAAATCCTTTATTTATTTATTGAGTCGAATTGGAGCTATAAATTTTTGATCTGATTTTTATTGCCCTATTGCCTTTTGACTCCGTTCGAATTGATTTCTATTTGAACTTTTTTATATTTTCATCTAATTGTTTATATGAGCTTTTCGTTTAAGTTTCGTTTTCGTTTAAGTACATTGTGAACTATTAAATTTCCTTTCTTCGAGTTTTTAATCGAAAGAAAATAAAGACAGTGAAATATAATTGTTTTAGTTGAATATTCAAATACAACAGATTTGCCAAACTACCAAATTGAAATGTTTTTTCTATTGCAAGTTTTATTCTATCATATTTCGTGATATATCGGTATTTATTTCGTTTCTTTAATTGATTTTATCTTTTTCCTTAAATTTCAGAAATTAGAAAAAAATTTTGCGAAAAAAAATGGTCGATAGTGATGATGATTATCATCGGCGTAATGCTCGCGAGAAATTCGTTCGAGAGCGTAATGATTATTCGGATCGAACACGACAAAAGGATTATGATTTTGACAGGTGTTTTTTCCTTCTTTTATTTTGTCCATTTGAAATATCCGTTCAAGATTTTCATCGTATTTCCTCATTTTAATATTTGTTATTATTTTTCGTTATTTTTTTCTCTTCGTTATTTTTTTATCATTTTTTTCTCGGCAATATTTTAGTTAACAAATTTTGCTGTTCATCGGTTAATCGATTGCCTAAGAGCATTATAATTGCTAAAAAGGCTGTAATTATGAGGAAATTCAATAAATAAATTTTTTTTTTTTTTATCTTTATAATAACAGGTAGTTATTATATTTTGATAACAGGTAGTTATTTATCTGTAGCAATCTATAGAATAGTCTTTAATTATTAGGAGATTTTTTTCAACCACAGTTGATTTGAATTGTTTGGCTCAGATATTGGTTTACGGGATAAATGCTTCAAATTTTCACTTTTTTTCTTAGAGATAATAAAATAGATAATGCAGAAAATAAAAAAGTCGAAATTTTGGAATATATTTTTATATTTTATATATACATATATATATATATATATTTTAAAGTAGGCGAAATTATCAACGCGGTGATTATTCCAATGGTGCATCATTGAAACGATCATCTTCTGCACGTCGCGAGGAACATACTAGTATTAAGAGGAGTCGAATCGAGTTAGCAGCTATTATTTTTGCCTTTTTTGCTATTTAAATTTATTTGGGAATAAAACTAGGAGAAGAGCAAAGAAAAAAAAGAAAGAAATGGAAGAAAAAAATAAGAAAAAGCAAAAAATTTAAAAGCTATCAAATTATTTCTTTCCTAAAAATTATTTTCTCGTATTTTTCATCTTTAAACGCGGTATTTTTTAAATATTTTTTTGTTATAATTTTATTCAGAGGATATTCTACTTTTTTTTATTTTTTTAAAATAGAGAAAGAAAAGTGTAATTTAAAGAAATTTAGAAGCTTTCTTATTTTTCGAAAGAATTCTTTCATTTTTATCAGATTTCAGTAGCGCATCAGATTCCTATGATCCAGTCATAAAAACTGCGCAAGAAGAGGAACCACAGCTTGTCATGAAAACCTTCAAAAAGTTTTTGGCTACTCAAGACGATTCAATCACGGATGAAGAAGCTATTGCAAAATATTCGGAATATAAAATGGAATTTAAACGTCAAGAACTTATCAAATTCTTCAATTCACACAAAGACGAAGAGTGGTAGGTTATGATAATCGGTCCCGTATCCGGTATCCTTTCGTTCTTAAGTTTGTTGGTCTCGGATTATTCGTGGGGAAATGTGCCATTGAAGACTTTTGTTTTGGAGGTTTTTTAGAGTTTTTCCTCTATGTAAGCATTGCAAATTTTTAATTTATCGTGTGCTTCAATTTCTGTTCTCGCATTGATTTTTTTTCTGCAACTTCATATATCATAGCATCAATTGAAAGGGTTAACCAGAGGCGCAGTATGCCGCGGTACCCTTTATTAACTCAGTTATTCGATCTTCTTCAATGGTGCGACAATCTATCTACATATCTACAATTTTGGCAATTTCTACAACAAATTATCTACAGCAAAAAACAATCGACAACTTCTTTGACATCTAATTTCTCCATTTTCTTAATATTGTCTTGATTTAATAAATTGTTAAAAAGGAATAATTCGATTAACAAGCGTTTATTTTATTTTAAATTAGGGCTATATTGTCGTCCGATTTAATTATTGAATTGTTGCCTTCAGTGAATAATCGAACATATGATTTTATTGACTTTGAGAGATGTTTATTTAGGTTTCGTTTGAAGTATCATCCAGATGAAAGTGCTAAGCGAAAAGCAGAACAAAAAGAAAATGTCCATCGACGTCTTGAAATATTTCAAGAACTTCAAGAAAAGGGTCGTTTTAATAATCTTCATATTGAATTCGAATCTGCAGTCGATATCATTCATATTATGGACACTTGTGAGCGATTTTTTTTAGTTTTCAAATTCCATACTTTTATTTTATGCTTACTTCTCTTGCTCTGGTAACTTTATAATTAATTTCAGTGGTCGTAAAACTAGAAGGTGGTACCGACGACGATGTTTCTGCACTTCTTGATGAAGTAGTGGAAGATGAATCCGTTACTGAATTGAGAAAAATGAAAAGGTTGTGTGTCATACTTTTTCTTGGCTTCGTTTTTAATACTTTTTTTCAGTTTTATAAGGATGACATTGAGGTACTTTTAAGAGTTTCTCAAAGTGGTTTATTTCATAAACTATGGCAATAGGAAAAGGAATATATCGGTTTAACAAGTACTTTTTAGTGAAATGAGAAGTGAGGTCAAAAAAGAACGGCCTACAGGCCAACGTGATCCTTCACTGGAGAATAAAAACTCAGAAAACCAAAGCGAAAAACCAGCACGTAATTTTGATGAGGTTGATTCTTCTACTAATGCAGCGAATAATGCAACTGCTGAAAGCAGGGACGATGGTGCTCTTAGTGAATCGGATGATGATAAGAAAAGTGGTGTATTTAGTTATAATTTTATGCATAATTACTATTTTAATTTATAATCTAATCAAGCCAGGAAAAAATTTCAGTACTCAAGCTGCTGTAATAAATTTGTTCATAAGAGCAATTTATTTTTAATTAATAAATTTAATTAATTTTTTAGGCAGCGTATAAATTTATATATATTCTTTTATTTTTATATTTATATATATTTTTTTATATTTCTCTTACTAAGTTATCATTGCATGAAAATTCATTTTCAGGGAAAATTCATTTTTCTTAATATTTGATTTATTCAGTTTCACCATAAAATTTTTTCTTTTCTTGAAGATATTGGAGAAAAGAATGACAATCGACCAAAGAAGCGAATGGTGTTGCATAAGACATCAAGCATATTTCTTCGCAATGTTGCCCCAAGTATTATGATACAAGAAATTGAAGCGGTGTCGTTTTTATTTTGTTTTTTGCAGCTCTTATAAACAAATTTTTTTATAATTAGGGCAAAAAATCAAGTCATTTTAGGTATGCAAACGTTTTCCCGGTTTTCTGCGGATTGGTCTAGCAGAGCCTTTGCCTGAAAGAAAATTTTATCGTCGAGGTTGGGTTACATTTAGAAGAGACGTGAATATCAAAGAAATATGCTGGAATTTGAATAATATAAGGGTAATGAATTAAAAATTTATTTTATACTTATTTATTTAAAAAGAACATTAGAAATTTTCATTTTTTAGAATATTCTTGTCATATTTTTGAGTTTCTGATAAATAGTCATAACTATTTTAGATACGCGATACTGATTTGGGAGCAATAGTTAACAGAGATTTGGTGCGACGTGTACGTTGCGTAAATGGTGTAACAAACCATAAGCAGGTAGCTCAGAATGATTTGCGACAAGCTGCTCGTCTCACAGCTTTGTGTGATAAAAAGGTAAATTTTTTTGCCACACATAGCCGTGCATTTTTAATTAAGGGAATAGGAATAGCTTTCTTGATGAAAGTTGAAATCAAGTGCTAGACATAATTGGTTTTTATTTTATTATGGAGGATATTCAAATAAAAACAATAAATTTTTCTCATTTTCATTTGAACATCAACAAAAGTTTTTTATTTTGTATATTCTCTGTCCATATCTTTAATAGGTTTGATCTCAAAATTTTTTTAACTTGCACTATGATCAGTAATAAATAACAAATTTAATAAAAAGATTTTATTTTATTTAGGCTGGTCTTTTTCAAAAAGAGGATGAAGAGAAATCTGTAAATGAATTTGGAATGGATCTCATTGTTCGAAGCCTCAATCCACTTTTGAAAAATCTCACTGATTTCCTGATCGAAGAAGCCAGTGCTGAAGAAGAAGAATTGCTGGGAATCACTAGCGGTACTGAATAGATGGTCTTAACAAATTCGATTCACTTAAAATAAAATTCATGCAACAACGTTATTATTCTTTATTGCTGACGAAAAATGCAGAACTCGAAATCTCATAGAGATATTCTTGGTTTTTTTCTAAAGTAGTCTATTGTTCATGGTTAAAAATAAAAAAATTTCCTAAAGAAGGATAATAAACAGATAATTAAGAATAATTCGCGACAAGCTGCTCATTTCACAGTATTAATATTTGTTTTAAAAGGGTATTATAGGATCATTCGATTATTCAGATTATTCAGGAGATTCTAACGGCGATCAGAAGGTTCCATTTCATAAAGATATAGAATTATTGGAAAAGTTGGATCGAATTATTATATATCTTCGTATAGTTCATTCAATAGATTTCTATAATCATGGTGAATATCCAAATGAAGATGTTATGCCGAACAGGTAAATTCATATTCCAATGCTTTTATTCTTTATTTTTAAAAAATGATTACAAAAAATCAAAGAGCGATATTCATTATTTCTTATAACTTTATTTTATTTGATAAAAATTATTAGATGTGGAATGATGCATGTGCGTGGTGTGTCACCTTCCGGATCGCAATTCACCTCAGATGAAAACGGCAATGTTTTATTGACTCAAAAATTCATAACAGACTTCACTGTCGGATTCAATACGCGACTTGAAATAAATTTAATTAATGAGACTGTTTTAACTGAGAAAGATCTTGAAAATTTAGGCAGAAAAGATCCAGATAAGTAAGTTTTTTTCAAATATGATTAAATATGATCTATGGTTTTGAAATGATTTCATGAAAAAGAGATGAGAAGTTAAAACTTAAAAAATTCTCGAACTTCGATTAAAATATTTTGGAAAATTCCATTCGACATGAATTTTTAAATAATTTTTTTCATTTTTTTTTATAAAATTTCATTTCAGAGAAGTTGAAGCTTTTATAGCAGCAAATAGTGTTGAGCTTGCCAAGGATAAATGGCTTTGCCCTTTATCAGGTAAAAAATTCAAAGGGCCTGAATTTATCCGTAAACATCTGACTACGAAACACCAAGAAAAACTGGATGAAGTTCGCCAGGAGGTATAATATAATTTTCATCTTGTTTTAACGTCTATAAACTTTTAAAGTCCAATCCGTTTTTTCAATTTTGCGTATAAGTTTGGATTTTTTGCCTATTTATTTTTTTTAATTCACAGCCTTATTGCGGTAATTTCTAGGCTGAATATTTCAATAATTTCTTGACGGATCCTAAACGTCCGCAGAGTCCAGAAGCTAGAATGCCTGTTCCATCTGTTTCTTCAACACAAAAAGAAGAACGTCGTGAGCGTGATAGTAAGTTATAATTGGCTTCTTGATCTCTTCCTTTTTATCATTTTTGTATAATATGATTTCATTATTTCTTTGGTTGTGGTTATTACTTCTTTTGATTTTAAATTTTTGCTTCTCTTTTCAAGCTTATGAAAACGATCGCTATACTAGTCGGACTGCCAGTGGCGGCTCATACAGTGAACGAAGTCGTAATTATGGTAGCAGCAGATATGATAATCGTCGGTATGACAGAGGCGGACCACCGAGATATGGTGATTCATCTGTTGGAAGCAGGCGTGATCCACGTGAGCCAATTATCTACAAAGACTTGGATGCTCCAGAAGATATTTTCTAATTGTTTTACTTGAAAAAACTTTTTTATTGTTGATTTTTTTTACCATTCAAATTAATACATATGAATTTCGCTCTAACTTTTTTTTAGACATGAAGCGATATTCGTTAAAATTATTAAATCAAAAAATAAAGTATAGAAAATGTGAGAAAAAAGCTGTTAATAGAAAAGAAATGAAGGACCCATTTTTGTTTTTTTTGGGAAAAATTTACAAGAGTCGGATAATTTGCTTGGCTTGGCTTGATCGTTTTATGAAAAATTTGAGTCTTTTGTCTTAGCCAGTAATTGATTAATAATGGTTTTTTGATGCAGCATTTTTAGTTCAAATAAGGGAAAATAATCGACATAGAAATATTTTTTCTTTTTTTCATCTGAATATTTTCCCTGAAAAATTTTACCTCAGAATTGAAGACTGAATTTTTATTTTGATATATCCAATTAATTTTATATTTCGCTTTGGTAAAGATAATTTGTTGTTTTTTTTTTTTTTGTTGGAAACAATTGCATTTGATAAACAATGATTTTTTAAATAAATTTTTAGTAATAAATTTTACTTTTGGACGAAGAACTCTGATAAATTGTTAATGCTATATAAAACTTTTATTAAAATTTGGTTAGACTGTTCAAGAGGTTTTTGGTTTGGCTGGGTACACTGGTTGGCTGGTTGCTTAATGTAATGAGGCATTAAACAGTTGCTTTGATGGGTCAATTAAGGGCCAGTACGGGTGGATCATTAGGATTTAATTCTCTTTTCCTAATTCTCTTATTAAGCAAATTTTAAAACCAAATTATTTGTTCCCAACTATACTAAACCGATTTGTTGTAGTTCGTCTTTCGTTGAACTGGTATCGTTAATCTGGCGCAGCCAACATAATCGACGAATTCAATAGCTCAAGCCATACATTCTACCAATTTTGGTGGAGGTCTATTGTCATTAAACGTTATACGAGTGAAGAGTTAAGAGTCATTTTCAGTGGAGAAATGGTGTGTGAATGGTATTAAAGAAACTTCAGAATAGGAATTGCCGGGCCTGTTTGTATATTTTGCATGTTAAAATTTGATTGTACAGTACTTAGTGAATGAAGTGCTATGTTGGTCGATTTGCTACCATCGTGCCGTATAATAAACTTTAAAATCACTTTAAAAAACGCTAATATATGGCATAAAAAAAATAAATGTATATAATAAAATAGTCGAGGGGGAATTTATGGATGGTTTTTATGGCCATTCAAGTCTCGTCATTTATCATTTTCTGCTCATAGATAAAAAAGAAAAATTTTTGCCTCTGCCTTCTCAACGATTCTCAGCGCGTATAACAGCAACTGTCTACGTCTGTTAAACTGGTTTCTTTATATTGAAAAAGAAAGACTTAGAAAAATTTTTTTTTCCTTGCACATTTATTTTATCTAATTTATTTTATATATATATTACAATCGTAGAAATATCTTCTATTCATACTAATCGATCGAAGAGATATTTTGATCGCCTTCGAGCAATTGTCATAATTTTAGGTTTTTTTATATATATTGGAAATAATTCTATTGGTTTTTATTTTTAATTTTTACTAACGCAATGTTCTTTAACGAAATTCGCTACTAAATGACGATAGTGTTTTAAAGAGATCGACTTTACGGTTATAATTTGTAAAGTGGTTTCGTGATCGTATTTTTGAACGAAGTTGCTAGTATAACCATAGCTTTTAACGAGAACGACTTCATAACTGTAGCTTTTAACAAGATCGATTTCATGACCGTAGCTTTTAACGAGAACGACTTCATAACTATAGCTTTTAATAAGGTCGATTTCATGACCGTAGCTTTTAACGAGATTGACTTTGTAACCGTAACTTTTAATTATGGGTTGGCCTTATGCCTGTATTGCTTCACTGTCATCAATATTCGATAGGTTCAGTCTCTTATTCTCTAAATTTACGCTACAAGTCGTTTACAGTGGAATATAATTTACGCTACAAGTCGTTTACAGTGGAATAACAAATAGAATATTTTTTTAAAAAATTTTTATTCTTTAAAATATGCTTATAGCTAATTGGTTGATCAAGATGGGCGACTGCTTTGATAGAGATTTCTACAATCCTCCTCTATTTCCATCGTCAAATGCCTTTCTGGTGAGAGAGCCTCACTCGAATAGTCAAAGTCAAACCAGAAATGGTTGATTGCTATTCGAAGGAGAAAAAAGTCTTATCATCCATCTGATAAATTCTGTCGGCAATAATTAAACCAGTCTTTTTAAAATCTCAAATCAATTAAAAATATTTAACTAAAATTGATTATTGAAAAAATTTTAAATTAAATAAAATTATAAAAAATAATTAGAAATAAGAAAGATTTTTCATTTCTATTTTTTATAAATAGAAAAAAATTTAAGTATTGAAAAACAATTAAAAATTTCTACGAAAAAAAAAAGAATACGAGTGATGAATAAATCTTTAGAAAATTTTTAATTTATAAAAATATAAATTTTCGCGAAATTATAATTTATTGCCGATTCGATATCCGTCATTTATCTATTATAATTTTCGTGATAATTTGCACGTAATGTTTCCGGTTTGTTTGATTATTCCGAAAATGAAATCCTTTTGCTGTAGACTTATCGCGTGTCCTTTGTCCTTATAGTATCCGAATTTTTAATTTTTAATTTTTTTTTTATAGTAAAAATTAATATAATTTTGGTTGTTCGATTATAAAAATGATTAAAATATTTCTACCAATAATTTTTTTAATTGCCAATAGCATTTGTAAAGATGAAGAAGAAGCGACAGAAAAGCTAAAATGGAAAGACGATGATGGGCTCGAGGTTTGTTTCTTATGGCTGTGGCATTTCCAACCTAAAAAAAAATGCTGAATTAAAAATAGAATGACAATTTAGAGAGTACCATTATACCAATATCAAGTGTTCACATTAAATAATATCCATAAATAAGATATTTAGGTGAAAATTATTCGACGAATAAAACCGGAAAAATGCACAATAAAAAGTCAACCCGGTGATATCGTCGATCAGTATTATAAATTAAGCGATGCAAATGGCAATGAAATTGGTTCGAATTTTGGAAAAAAACCGTAAGGTCATATCTGATTTAATATATGAATGGTATCCAATCTTTCACTGCTGATCAAGAAACGGTCTGGAAATTATGGTGGTACTTGTAAATTCTAAAAGCTCTTTATGCTTCCTTAAAGTCAGACCTTCATAAATCATCAGTTCTTTATCACTTGCAAATATCACCAATTAAGCCGAATTGTGAGATATTGCAAATTCTGGTCTCCCTTGTATCGTCATTTTATTATCCTTGTTTTGCTTACTACTGTGGAATACGCTTATACCTAATATTCAAGCTCAGGTTTTCTTATATAATTTGTCTACCTATAAATAATTTTTTTTCTTCCTACTCGCTTACAGTTAACAAGAAATAGATTGTGGACAATGGTTATTAATTTGTCTTTTCAGCTACACTTTTAAACTTGGAGCAAAACAAGTAATCGAAGGAATGGATCGAGCGATGGCCGGTATGTGCATCGGTGAGAAAAGAAAAGTTATCATACCATCAGCACTAGGATTTGGTAAAGAAGGTCGCCAGAGTGATTCGATTGAGAGTGGACAAACCCTCTATTACACCGTGCAGTTGGTCAATATTTTTAGACCTGTTCCTGGACCAACATGGACCGATGACGATGGCCTTAAAATTGAGGTTATCCACTTTCCATCAAATAAAAAATTTTTTTAAAGCTAACACTAGGCCAAGGAGTCGCTTTTATAAAATTTTATAAAAAAATCTTTTGTTTTGTAAAAAAAAATTTCGTCAAACACTTTAAATAATCAGTTGATGAATTATTAAAATAGGTAACACATAAAATTGACGAGGATAAATGTCGTAAATCGGAAGCCGGCGATACAATTCACCAACACTATACGCTTCACCTGGAAGATGGTACATTTGTCGACTCAAGTTATAGCCGTGGTGCACCTTTCATCTTTACGCTTGGAGCAAAGCAGGTTTGCCTCAGTATTTTCTGCGATTAATTTTATCAACACTTTTGCATTTCACACTGTTTTTATCCATGCTAATTGGATAAATAATCTTAGCTTCTAGATTGAAACTCCTTTAACTCCTTTTAACTCCTTTTTCATATTTTATTCATGATCTTAGGTGATCGATGGAATGGATCGAGCGATGACTGGAATGTGTGAAGGTGAAAGACGTAAGGTGCGAATTCCTCCAGCACTTGGTAATATTTTTAACTCCTTTTTTAAACCTTCAAGTCAGCAACTTTTTATTACATGTTTAATAAAGGTTATTACAAATAAGAATGGAGTTATTTCGTTAAAACCAGGCCTTACCTTAATCGTACGATTCTCCTAATTCCGGAATTGGTGGAAGTTTATTATCTGATTAGTAAAAAATTAGTGCTTTTCGGCTTTTCTTATAGCAATATGCTAATAGTTATTCGCAGAATTTTATATTTTTCATAAATAAGATGCATAAATTTCTGAGATATCCATAGCTTTTACCAGGCTTTCAGAGGTATAATTTGTACGAAATCGTTATTATTTTAATATTTTAAAAATAATGTGGTCATAAAATCGTTATAAACCCGAAATTCGCTAAGTCAGAAATTGCTTAAGGTTATGGTGACGATGGAAGATCTCCGTCGATTCCTGGAAAAGCTACGCTTTATTTTGAAATTGAATTGCATAAATTAATCAAGCACAGCGAACTTTAAAATGAAACGAATTTTAATATTTTTGCTGAAATATTTGTTATAAAAATATATATTATTTAATTTACTGATGATTATTTTGTTGAAAATATTTGTAAGTAAATATAAAGTTTAAATTTTGTTGGAATACTAAAGTCTTAACTCTAACTTATTTACATAGAGAGATGGAATGGCTTGGTGGAATATTGCTCCTATCTTGGATTACCGATGCTGAGGTTCCACTCCTGGCAGGACTAAACCCATATTTCAAAAGTTTTGATGTTGCTAGTGACCCATTTGTACTAGTGAAGGTCAAGTGAAGTATAAAATTTGCCTAGCTCGACAAACGAGCGGAGCAAGAAATGAAAAGTCATTAGGTACAATATTGGAAAACCCCGCATTTCTTCAAGTAAATTAGTGCGCGTGAAATTTACATTATGTTTAATGAAATGCCCTTTTAATAAATCTAAAAAAAATTAAAATTTAATTTTAAAATAAAGTTATAAATTTAGTAAATAAATAATAAATAAATTTAAAATAAATAAAATTTAAAAAATCAAAATCGAAATTTATAAAAGGATTAGATTTTCAATAACACATCTATTCACATTCATCATGTTACCCTCCGCATTTAGGAATATTATCACTTTACCAATTAATTTCAAATTACCATAATATAGTTTAAATGAATGATAAAAGATACAATAAACTAGTTAAAGAAAAATGACTTTTGAATTTTTTGAATTCAAAAAAATCCTTGACTAAAAAATAAAAAACCAAAAAAATTCTGTATAATTATTTTGTATTCTGAATAATTTAAATAATTACATTATTCAGAAATGCAAGTTTGGCGTTAATTACTTCAAGTAAAAATGGTTAACCATTTCTTATCACCTGGCAAAAATAAATATATATCACTAAAAGAATCTACTCGTGGTACATCCATCTGATCTTCTATCTCCAAGTAGCTCTGATAAAAGGTGTCTCATTTTACCACAAAAGAATAAAACCCAACTAGAAGTATCTATCAAACACTAAGTACTGATTAAGTATGAACTACAATAATAAAACAGATAAGCGAAACAAAAACCAAAATTATTAGAGATGAAACAATGAGATTTTTCTATTATTCATTATTTAGATAAAATAAAGAATTTTACAATTCGCATGTATTCGCATATTTTTGAAAAATAAAAAATTTGCACTTTTTAAATGGATGAAGTACCATCCAGTTTAGGTAAAATTACATTTCTCCTTTGCGATAATCGTAGAAAAAAATGAAAAAAACTCGAGACAAATAAATACGTAACTATACTAAGGTTATAAGGTTATACTAAATCAATATTAAATTCAATATTAAAGTTTTTTTATATAAAATTCATTTTAAATGAAATAGCTTTATATAAAATAAGTTAAAATAAAGTAATGAAGTTTAAATAAATAGAGTATCTTTGAAGATTTTCAAAAATTACGAGTGTAGTAAGAGCGAAACCTACGAAAT